>PVJO010009765.1:0-67698 GCA_004026905.1 Hystrix cristata
AAAAATTATTTCATTTTGCCTTGTCCGGATTACTAAAGCAGTTGCATATGTTTTCATTTGTTTACTGACCATTTGGAAATACTTATTTTTCTATTGTATTCTTTGTCTTCTTGCTAATTACTGAAAGATTTTAAAGCTATCTTTTGAAAATGAAACTATTTAATATAGTCAAATTTAACAATCTTTTTCTTTATGATTAGCTCTTTGGTGTTCTATTTTAGAGGTCTCTCCCATGCTTCTGACCATGGTTTCCTATGTTAACCTGAAGAAGTTTCTTTGTGATTGATTTTTTTAATAGAGGGAGATAGGTTTTGTTGTCTGTTGCTTCACAGTTATTCCCACAATCAATCTGGAACTGATTTTGTGCAGGGTGTGAGGTGGGATCAAGTTTCATTTTCTCCCAAGTAAATACCAACTTGATCAAGTAACGTTTAGTAAAAAATTGCACACTATTCCTTATTTTAATCATACAGTTTGTTCATTCTTGTTTCAAAACAAGATTCTCCTAGTGTATACAGCAAAATGTCTTAATATCAAATAAAACAAGTCCGTCCAAAATTAAATTGAGTGTTTTGGACCTGTATGTTTCCAGATCAGTTTTGAGAATTATTTGACAATTTACACAAACATATACACACATTCACACAAGCATACACTAGAGGGATTTTTATTGTGCTTGTAGTCAATCTGTAGATCAGTTTGGGGAGAAGTTATGGCTTTAAAATGAATATTTCCACCCCTTGATCCTTTTCTTTCATTTAGATCTTCTTTAAGATCTCTCAGTATGTTTATTATTAGCATAAATGTTTTACATACATTTTACTATTCTTGTTCATAGGCATTTAATATTTTTATGCTATTGTAAAAAGAAAATTTTAAAATTTCAGGCTCTAGTTGCTGGTATGTAGAAATACAATTAATTTTCTGTTAACCTTGTACCTAGCAACTTTATTGAACTCAATTTACAGACTCTAATATTGTATTTGTGGGGTCTTTAGGTATTTCTGTACATAGCATCATACGATTTGCAAAAAGTAACAATTTTACTTTGAGCCCGTATCCTTTTTGCTCTCTCGACTTATGGAATGACTTATACTTCTTCGCTTTTACCCATCAGATCCATATTCCTATCTTCCCTACTTTACAAAGGGACTGACCTAAAGAGACTAAACCAGCAGGCTCTCACCCATCTCGCTTCCAATTAGGTTAAACTAATGGGAAATCTTGGAAGAAGAGAACAGAGGAAGGTGGGATCAGGTCCATTCCCCCGGCCACCTTCTTCCTATGCACTAACCTGGATCTGTCTGTTTGGAGCTGTCTCAAGGAACCTTATGTTACATGACTATTTCCTATGAATTCTAGAAATAATTCCTCCCACCTTGACTCTTTAGTCCTAACATTATTCCAATCTCATTCTAACTTTGAGTTACTGTGTTGTCTCACATGATTTCCCATGTCGAATTCCTTTTAAATACTCTCTTATGAACACACCTTCCCTGAATTCTATTTTGAGTGTACCATGTCTTTTTGTTGGGAAATTAACTATTGTAGTACACTGGCCAGAGATCTCCAGTATAATTAGTATTGAAGTAACAACCTTGATTCGCCTTAGATAATCTTTAGGAATTTTTTTTTACTATTTCACCATTATGTGTAATGTTTATTTGTAGGCACATGTAATCATATATATTAAGGTGGTTCCCTTCTCATGTATTTTCTAAGATCTTTAATGAATTTTATCAAATTATTTTTCTGGGCCTTTTGAGATGGTTGTATTTATTTTTCTCCTCTATTCTAAAAATGTGAACTATATTCATTTTCATTTTTAGTTTTTCAAGCATATACGCAGAAATTTTCCCAGATCGTAACTGAACAACTCGATTGATTACTGCTAAGTGATTAGATCTATGAAACCACCAGTCAAGAGACAGAATGTTACTAGTTCCTCAGAGACCCACAGAGTCTGTTTCCAGTCCGTGCCCTTTATCCTTCACAAAACACCAACAATCCTGACTTCTCAGTCTACCTTTTAAAAATTTCACATAAGTGGAGTTAGATACATACTTCTTGGGTTTCTCGGGGGCTGGCTTCTTTTGGTCTCCTTGTGATTTCCACGTGTATATTGTTCATTCCTTTTTATTTCTGTTTTCTCTTTTCTGAGTCAGTCCAGAAAATGTCCAGTTTGAGATTATAATAAGTAGTGGTCCAGGGAACATACATGTACACTTATATTTTGGTGCATGTGTGCATGACTTTCTATTAGGTACATATCTAAAAATGGAATTGCTGAGGCATAAAATATTGCCTTAAGTTTAGCTTTAAAAGGTAATATACTCACTGAACCAGCGTATACTCCTATCTAATGGAATTACAGTTTTCTTTTGTGTTTCTTGTTCTGTGACGCTTTGCACTTCTTGGAGCTATGGGCTTACAGTTTTCATAAAATTTGTCACTATTTCTTCCAATTTTTTTTTTAATATCAGCTCCCTCCTCTGGGGATTCCAATTACATGCATTTGGGGCCACTTGAAGTTGTCCCACAGCTTATTCATGTTCCCTGTCCATTCACAAAAGAACTTCAGTAGCTCTCTATATATTTTATTCCCGTGACATCAGTTGTAATGTCTCTTCTTCCCCGTATGATTTTTATATGAGTCTTGTCTTTTTTTTTGCTTATTCTGGCTGAAAGATTGTGATTTTGTCTGTCTTTAGAAGAATGAACTCTTAGTTTCACTGATATTCTTATTGCCTTTTAGACTTCATTTCATTTATTTCTGCTCTGATATTATTTCCTTCCTACTACTGATTTTGGGTTAATTTATTCTTCCTTTTCTAGTCCTTTGAAGTGTAATGTTGTTTATTTAAAATCCTTCTTTTTTTAGATGTAGGCATTCACTGGTATAAATGTCCCTCACAGAACTACTTCTACGGCATCCCATTAAGTTTTGGTATGTTTACGTCCACGACATTTGTCACAAGATTTTTTTTAAATTTCTCTTTTAACTTCTTTGACTTTTTGGTTGTTCAGGAGGATGTTGTTTAATTTTCATGGTTTGAGAATTTTACAAAATTGCTCCTCTGATTGATTTCTAGTTTCATTGCATCACAGTCACAAAAGATACTCGATGTGATTTCAGTCTTCTTAAGTTCATTAATATTTGCTTTGTTGCCTGATTTATGATTCTGGAGAAATTCCATGTGCTCTTCAGAAGAATATGTATTCTGCTGCCATTAGATGGAATGTTTTGTATATTTGTTAGGTCCATTTTAATCTACAGTTTTGTTCAAATCCACTGTTTCCTTATTGATTTTCTGTCTGGATTATCTGTCCATTGCTTAAATTGGAGTGACACCTCCTGCTGTTTTTTTATTGTAGTTTTATCTCACCCTACAGCTCTATTACATATGCTCATATATTTAAGTACTCCAATAAGAGTGCATATATGCTTAAATTATCATATCCCGCTGAGTTGGCCTTTTTATTATATAATGATCTTCTTTTTCTCTTTTACCTTTTTTGGTTTAAAGTTATAAGTATAGAATATAAGTATAGATATCCCTGCTCTCTTTTGGTTACCATTTACTAGGAGAATCTTTTTGCTTCCCTTCACTCACCGTCCATTCACAGTAGCGTATCTGCATGTCCTCAAGGCTAAAGTGGCTTTCTGTAGGCATCTTGTTTTTTAATCCATTCATCAGTTGTGTGTCTTTTTGAGAATTTACTCCATTTGCATTCAAAGATTATTGATAGTTAGCAATTTACTACTGACATCTTGTTAATTTTACTGACTTCTTGATATATGTTTTGTGATGTGTTGAATTTCGTAATGCTGGTCTTTGATTACTTTCTTTTTATCTTTTATATATCTATTAGAGGTTTTTTTTGTTTGTGGTTACTATGAGATTTAATATATCCTATAGTTACAATATCCTAATTTAAGTTTAATTTTATGTATTCTGCAAATAAGTATCATTCTGGTCTTTTGGGAAAGTTTGTGAATCCCTTGTTCAGACCACTAACATTTAACCTAAGTATCAATATGGTTGAATTTAAATCTGTCATTTTACTATTTTTTATTTGTCTTTTATTGTTTGTTTTGTTTTGTGAAATTCTTCTACTCTCTTTTCCTTGTCTTCCTCTGGGTTATTTGGATCATTTTAGTATTATGTTTAATTAGTCTGTTAAATTTATAGCTGCGCCTCTTCTCATTTTTTTAATGATTGCTCTAGGGGTTACACAATATATATCCCTAATGCTTTATAGTATGTTTAGAATTAATATTGTCCCACTACACATAAAACAAAGAAACCTCACAAGCATATAAGTATTTTACTCCCTTCTACCATCCTTGGTGTTAAACTTGGCATATATAGACTTTCTACACAAGTGAAAACACCCAAGGGCAATGATATCATTTTTGTTTTAATAATCTTATATGTTTGACGAAATTTAGAAGGAAAATTGTATTTTACCTTTGTCCAGATACTTTATATTTTTAATTTTCTTCATTCATTTGTGAACTTCTAGGTTTCTTTCTGGAGTTATTTTTCTGTAGTCTGATAAGCTTCTTTGAGAACACTAGTATTGCAGGACTCCTGGCAAGGAAGGCTGATCGTTTTCCTTCATCTGAAAAGTTATTTTACCTTCATTCTTATGGAGCAGTTTTGCTGGATATAGAATTTAATTCTTCTTCTCCCAACTCTTTAAAAATGGGCCTTCCTGGTACCAAGATGTATCATGTACAGGTACAAAATAACCATGTTGATTATGATCATTATGTATACAATGTACCAATACATGTTCTTGGTAAAAAAAAAAATTTTTTTAAAAAATGGGCCTTGCCTCTCTTCTGACCGTTGTAATTTCTGAGAAGCCTGTAGTTGTCTAAGTCAATGTTCCCTTCTATGTAAGGTGTCATTTTTCTCTGGCTGCCTTTATGATCTTTTTAATCTTTAGTTTCCAGGAGTTTGACCGTGACGCTCATTGGAATTTACCCTTTTGGGGGATTAGCTGAGCTTCTTGAATCTTTAAATTTATGTTTTTAACGACATTTTGGAAATTTTCAACCATAATTTCTTCATATATTTTTCTGTCCCATTCTCTCACGTTCTGCCTTCCAACAGTTCCTGTTTCCCTTATGTTAGACCTCTGGATATTGTCCCACAGATCCGTGATGCTCTCCTCATATTTTAATCAAGTTGTCTCTTCTTCCAATCAAATTATTCCTTGGCTTTATTTTTTAAGTTCACTGAATCCTCTGTCATCTATACACTGCTCTTACACTCATCCAATGATTTTTTTAAAATTATTTTTGGTGATAAAATTTCTATTTGGTTCACTCTTAGATTTCCTATTTCTCTTCTGGTATTTGCTATCTTTACTTTCACCCTCAGTGGATTGTCCTTTCTTTTCCTGAGCCACGTTACCGTAGCTGCTGTAAAGTCATGGTCTGGGAACCTTGACAATGGGATCCTCTTGAGTTGGCTTCTGTTGATTTTCTTTTTCATTTAGACTGGATTGCACTTTATGGATCTTCCATGAATATGATAATTTTAGGCAATCTTGAATGTTGTAACATTATGTTTTGCAGTCAGAGTTCTGCTATACTCCTCTGATGAATGTTGATATTTTTATTTTAGCTGGCTGTTAACATGGTCACATTCAAAGTATAAGCTCCATCTTGTCATTGGGGGTGATGGGTCATGTCTGACATGAATTCGTCAAGCTCCTGTGCACTGTTTTGAATCTGTCCTATTAGTACGTGTTCCAAAGGTCAGCTTGAGGTCTGTGCAGGGCGCATATTCAGAACTGATCAACTTCCTCTCTTTTAGAATTCCCTGTCACTCTTCAGTATCTGACCATGTTTGATAGGCTGCTTCCCCCCGATTTTTCCACCTGGAAGATGGTGGCTTTTCACAGCAGTGGGTTTTCCTGCACTGCCATGGCTATGGCTGCAGATGTGACTGTCATCAAGTCAAAATTTTTTAAATGAGGGATTCATTCTGTGTTAGTCACTTGCTTAAAGTTTAGACTTTCCCCCAAGATCTTCCTGCCTTTGTTTGGTCTCCAGAGCCTTGAAGCAACTGTTGGTTGTTTTGATCTGTTTAGCAGACAGGACTGTATTTTGTCCAGAATACATAGTTGTTGTTTGCATTTTTAACTGCCTCCTGCTGCCTATAGGAAGGAATATATATAAAGCTTTATTGCATAAATTTAAATGTATGGTATTGTGTTTTATTTAGTTCAAAATAGTTTATAGTGTGCATTATGATTACTTCTTTATCTTACGGTTTTTTAAAACCTCATTTTATTTACATAAATTATTAGTTGTTGGGTTTTGCAGTTGTCTCTCAGTTTCTAAGTCAATTGTATTTTGCTCATGAACACTTGAGACTGTCAAATCTTTGAAATGTTTTGACTTGGTTTATGGCACAGTATGCAGTTGATTATTCTTAATGAATTATTTGGAGTTGAAAAAAGTTTATTTTACGATTACTGGAACATGGTTTGCGTATATCCATTAAGTCAGGCTTGCTAAACATGTTGTCCAAGGCTTCCAATATGATTGTGATCTCCGTCTCCTACAGTTCCTTTGATTCTTGCTGTGTGTGTGTGTTTGTGGTTATGTTGCTAGGTGCATATAAATTTAGAATTTTTATATCTCTCTGGAAAATTAGTTTTTATCATTAAAAGGGACATCTGTGCAACACTACATCAAATTTATTTTAGTTACTATTTAAATGGCATCTCTTTTTCATTCGTATTACTTTTAAATATTCTCTGTCCTTAAACTACAGATGTGTTTCTTATAAATCATACAAACAACTCTTTTTTGTTTTTTATTGGGGTGATTTTTTTTAATTAATAGACTTTTTAAATTAAGAACAATTTTAGACTTACAGAAAAATTGAGCAGAAAGCACAATAAATTTCAATTTACCTTTTTACCTCTTCCTTTATTCCCTACCCCTAGGCTCCCCCATTATTAATATTTTGCATCAGTGTGGTACATTTGTTTGAATTGATGAGCCAATATTGATATATTATTGTTAACTAACAACTATAGTTTACTTTAGCATTCTCCTTGTGTTATACGTTCTGTGAGTTTTGACAGATGTATGTGACATGTATCTATCATTACAATATCTTACAAAACACGGTCATTGTCCTAATAATCCTCTTCATGTTTTGCAATGGTTTCCAACGTGCATCCTTCAGTTACTAAATTCTAAATTATTTGTACCCATTCAATACTAGAAGTTCTGTATTTTAAAATCTCTACATATTTAAACCCCACAAGATATGATAATTTCAATTAGAACAAGATTACAAGTGGATAAAATTCTTTTTCATGTTCCTTAGGTACAGAAAATGATGAAAAACAGAGACAAAATGTGAAACCTACAAAGAATGAATCTCTCTTCAGTATTGTTTGTAATCATCAATAACAATACTATGCTCTGCTTCTCAGTCTGAAAATAGTTTTTGAATAGATACTCATGGTGACTCTAAGTGTATGCTTAACTTTAAAGAAAATGTAGAATATGTTTGTAAGATTCACATAACAGTTATAGATATCTCTAGCTAATCATGTAAAAGTACACCTATTATAAAATCATTCATGTATCGATATTTCAGTACTTATTCTCCCAAACCCATGATCAATAACAAGTTCAAAAATCCAAGAGAAGATAAAATGTTACTAGCAATTTATATGTACTTCTCATTAAGCATTAAAATCTACCATGTCTACAAGCTATTTACCAAATTTCAATCATAAAAATATATGAAAATATTTTAACAACACTTTTTATTTTTAATGGAAAATTATCATTGGAATATCTCTTTTCTCTTTCTTAATAACTACAACATATTTTTACCATTTTCTTTTCTATCACCACCTATTATATTCTGCCATTAATAGATGAGATTTAGTCTTCTCGTAGGGATAGCTCGCTTCTGATTTTTAACCTACAGCAAAACTCAGACGTGCTGTACTCGTGTGTATGCACCTGTGGGTGAGGCAGAGTGTCACTTCCTCATTACCTTTATCCCGTGAAAAGTTCTGCATCATATGGAATGTTTAACCAGTCCAACTGGTATTTAACAGCAAAAATCTGTAGCAGTCTGTCTGGTATGAGAGTATTTGCTCAGAAATCATAACTGAGCTGATCATTTGATATTACTTTTGTGAGCTGAACCTTTATTTCAATTTCTGTTTGAACACTGAACCAGACTTGGTTCTTTACATGGTTTCATTAGTGACTTAATATAATTATTTGGTCACATAGCAGTGAATTAGGCTTCTGTTTAAGCAATAACATAACACTCATATATCAGAAAGAAAAATTCCTTGTAAATTCTAGATTTATTGAGCTTGTTCTTTCAGTTGCCTGCAAAACCCTTCTGTCAATTGTGGGCTTGCAAATCTAAGTGAAAGCTAATAAACTTGCAGTGAACCTATCAGAAAAGTCTAAGTGACATAACTACAGTTATAACTTGTCAGTTGGTTGAACCAAATAATTTCAAGACTCAATGGCCAATGCAGAAATTAGCAATCAAAATCTTGGATGCTACCAACATTTGAAACTAAGCATTGAATTTAGCTCACTTGTGTTAAGACCTAGTAGCAGCCCACTTTAACAAGTTTCGTAAAGCAGAATACTCAGGTCCAACCAGGCCAACCACTTCAACCCTTCTCACAGGGCCTCTGTGATGATTTTCACGATTATCATTGTTGACTTTTCATAATGAGACAGTGGACCAGAGGGGATGGGCTTGCTATGGTCCACCAGTCCTGTCTGAACACATTTATCTGAGAAGGAAGAAGGCGGAGAAAAGCTGCACACGCTTTTCTCCACTGACTCAGACTCGCTGCCAGAAGAGCTGTCTAGTGTAGTGGATAATCAGTTCAAGTGTTTGGTGTTCAGTTCTCCATTCCTGAGTAATGGGACGTGTTCCTAGGCCAGAAATAAACACCGAAGGTGGACATTTGAGCACAACAACCTGCCAAACAGAAAAACAAAGAGGAGTCTCAGAACTAGCCCTTTCAGAGTAAAACAGAGGATCTGGACACCACGTAGAATAAAACGAGGCCTAAAAGTTTCAAGGTGAGAGTAACAAGAGATGGAACGACATCTTGAAGGACCTTTACAAGGATGTTTATAAAGTAGTTATTCATAGAGCTGTGAGGTGTGGCTGGATCAAGTGTTATTAAGTAAGCTAAAATATATAAAAGCACTTAGAATAGTGATTGTCGTTGTTAGGCGAAACTTATTTAGCAGTGTTATTATCAACAGCAGTAATATTGATTGTACCTCAGCTGTCCTGACAATATTCTCTAAATTCATTCCCCTGTCACCCTGGTTTCCTCATAATAATAGAGAGCAAAGCTGCTAGTTGGGGCCTCTCCCTTCCTCTCTTACAATTAATGAATAAATATGACACCACTAGTTAGTAGGGAAATGTAAATCAAAACTACGCTGAGCTGTAACTTCACATTCACCGTGATGACTACAATAAAAAAAACAGAATATCAAGTATTGACCAGAATATGAAGAAACAAGCCCTCATACACTGCTGGTGGGAATATAAAATGATGCAGACACAGTGGAAAGCATTTTAGCAGTTCCTCAAAAAGCTAACTATTGTATTATCGTGTGGCCAATGGTTCCACACCCACAGTGTATACCCAGGACAATTGAAAACATATTTCCACACAAAAACTTGTATACAAATGTTCTTAACATCATTCCTAATAACCAAAAAGTGGAAACAACTCAGATGTCCATCACCTAAGGAACAGATAGAAAAATGTGGTATATCCATATAATGGGATATTATCTGACCTTAAAAAGGAAGGAAACCTTTCACATATTGCAATATATTGTAGATGAGCCTTGAGGACATTATGCTAAGTAAAATATACCGGTGACACAAACGATAAGTATTGCATGATTACACTTACATTAATGTCTCTAAAGTAATCAAATTTATAAAAAACAGATTAGAATGCTAGTCCTCAGGGGCAGGGGAGGATGAAATGAAAAGTTATTTATGAGTCCAAATTTTCTGTTTTGCAAGATGGAAAAGTTGTGCAGATCTGCTACACAGTAATATGAATATATTTAACACTACCGAACACAATGGTTAAGATGGTAAATTTTACATCTTTTATATCACTATCAAAAATTTTTAATTAAAAATGTTTAAAATAACAAAGAATCAATGGATCAAAGAGCTGGTTCTTCAAAAAGTTAAACAAGATAGACAAACCTTTAGCCAAACTTACCCAAACAAAGAAAAAAACCCACAGTAATGCAATTAGAAATAAAAAAAGTGAAATAACAATGGACTCCTCTGAAATCCAAAAGATTATAAGTAACTACCTTCAAAATCTGTACTCCAATAAATTGGAGAATCCAGAAGAAATGGACAGATTTATAGACATGTGTGAATTACCAAAAATGAACTAAGAGGATATAAAGATACTGAAGAATAAAAATAATGACATTGAGGCAGTAATAAAAAAACCTACCAATTAAGAAAAGTCCAGGACCCAGCGAATTCACCACAGAATGCTACAGGAACTTCAGAGAAGATCTAACACCATACCCCTCAAACTTTTCAACAAAATTGAAAGGGAAGGAATACAGCCAAACTCATTCCTGGAAGCTTTCATTACCCTGATACCAAAACCAGACAAGGACTAAACAAAAAAAGAAAATTACAGGCTGATCTCTTTAATGTACATAGATGCAAAAATCCTCAACAAGATGCTATCAAGCAGAGTGCAACGAATCATTAAAAAGATCATACATCCTGACTGAGTTGGCTTTATCTCTGGGATGCAAGAATGGTTCAACATACACAAATCAATAAAGTAATAGATCACATAAAGAGAAGCAAGGACAAAAACTACATGATCATCTCATTTTGATAGGTGCAGAAAATACCTCTGACAAAATCCAACATCCATTTATGATAGAAAAAAAACCTTGAAGAAAATAAGCATAGAAAAACCTTAGCTCAATCTTATAAAAGCCATTTATGACAAGCCTATTGCCCACAGCATACTAAATGGAAAATACCTGGAAGCTTTTACCCTAAAATCAGGAATAAGACAAGGGGATCCACTGGCAGCAGATCCTGTTCGATATAGTACTTGAAATTTTAGCCAGAGCTAGCAGGCAAGAGAAAGAAATAAAAGGAATACGCGTAGGAAAGGAAGACGTCAACGATCCTTATTCCTTATTCTCAGATGACGTGATCCTGTAGACCGGGTCTCAAAAAAAAGGAAAGGAGGAAGGAAAGGGTCAGAAAGGAAAAGAAACACAAAGTATCAATAATTTTGAGAGCAAAGTAATGCTAGGAAACAAGAAGGTAGATGTTTTGCAAATGGGAAGGGGAGCTACAGATGGAGTGAGGGGCTTGGGAGGGGACCAGAAGGGAAGTAGAAAGGATTGAGATGTGGTATGTATAGGTACAAACTCTCCAGGATAAATACATTCACTATATGTTGCAAATGTATACTAATAAAAATTTTAAATAAATTAAAAATTAGGAATAAAATACTATAGTCATATAGTGGAATAGTAGTCAGCAGTAGAAAGGACTGAAGTACAGATACATGACTATGACATGGATGAGCCTAGAAAATATTGTGCTAAATAAAAGAAGCCAGACATGGAAGTGATATATTATAAAGTGTCATGTATATTAAGTGTCCGATGGAAGAAACTCCAGAGAGACAGAAGTCCAGCAGTCACTGTCCAGGGCTAGGATGAAAAGCTAATAGGTAGAAACTGCTAAAGCACGTGCAGTGTCTTCTGAAAGTGAGAAAAATGTTCTGGAATTAGTGATAATGACTGTACAGTGCTACCTATTCTAACAGCTCTAGATCATATACTGTACTTCAAAGGGTAAAATTTGTGGTACGCAAATTACATATAAATAAACCTATTTTTATAAAAAAAGAAATAAGGAGTTTAATGATTTTTAGTTTTCACCTTATAACAGAGAACGGGAAAGAGAATAGCTGTGAAACTCAGAAACAGGAATATTTGAAACTTCCAGGACGATTATCTTCCTATTTCCCTCATTCTCTATAAGTTCCCTTTTTACGTCTTGGTCTCTTAAAATGCTTTTTTAAAAATAAACCTTCTACTATTTCTTAACTAGTAACTCATTCTGTTTTAGACACCCACTCTTCTCTACTTGTTTTCTTTTGCTTTTACATAATTAGCCCCTGTATTCACTCTTCAAATACAGCCAGTCTTGTAAGTATTTAAGTTGTGAGTATACAAGTATAATTGTCTGTTGGTGTTTCTACATTCATATATATACTCGTGTGCATAGTGGTGAGGACGAGTGAGTTTCTAAGTGGCTCTGTACCTAATCAAAGTGTCAGATACTCAATTGCAGATCAGAGTTGTAACTCACTGGTACAGTGCTTGCCTTCCAGGCCTGAGGCCCTCAGTTTGCTCACCAGCACCACAAAATTTAAAACTTGCTTGATTGGAAACATCATAAGGACAAAACTCAGGGAAAACCATGTTTTTATAAATGGCAAACAATACACCGGTGTATCAGTGCCTTTTTAGGCCTTCCAAAGACCCTGGTTTTTTTCTGGTATCATTGGCAGCATTTGAAAGAGGCTAATACCAGATGGAGAGCAGTAGTGTGCCCTGTTACTATGAACATCTAGGATTACGATAGGTACTGTCTAAACTCTATGTATTTTAGATTTTTTTAATGAAAAATCTTCCTCAAATTCCATTAAAATACAAAAAGAAGTAAATTCACTCTAATATTGAAAGCAAGATAGAAAAAGACCAAAGATGTTTGTGGTTTCCGAAACAGTAGGTAGATGGGATTGTAATGATGGGTAACAAAAACAGAAGCCACACCTGAGACCCCTCAGAGGCAGCAGCGTGGAGGGAGAAGATGCTCTTCAAGTGGGGCCCCAGAAAGCTCTGGGCTCACTATTAGCTGATACAGAAGAAAGGAATGAGTTGTGTGTAGCTGAAGGACATCTCTTTTCTAATGAGCTTTCAGCTGCTATAGTCATCCACCACCAGAACCACACCTGGAACTCACCAAAACCACCCCACCTACAAAATCACTATAGAGACAAAACATACTGCCATAAATTACTCTAAATCTGCAGAACTGCATAGCAAAGACTTGTGTCAAATTTTTACATGAAACAAATGGGGATAGTTGTCCAATCACACATTAGTTAAATAAATTGTGGCACATCCATGCAAGGAAATTCTACCCATCCAATCAATATTGTTTAATTATTTGGATGAGTATAATTGGATCTATCAATAATTGGATATATATATATATATCAAGTAGACAAAGATTAAAAAGCATAAAGGAATAGAAAAATATCAGGAGAATATGAAACATTGAATTGGAAACCCTTTTCTAAGCATAATGCTAAGAGC
This sequence comes from Hystrix cristata, assembly GCA_004026905.1. NCBI lineage: Eukaryota > Metazoa > Chordata > Mammalia > Rodentia > Hystricidae > Hystrix > Hystrix cristata. The sequence continues at coordinate 13,454 of PVJO010009765.1, forward strand.
AAAGATCATTAAGGAAAATATATAATATACATGAAAAGGCAAAAGTTGTATGGGACAATAGTTAACAAAAGTTAAATGGTTAACTAAGAATAATAGATGCAGTATACATGGTATCCTAGTATCCTAAATATCTAACAAGTTCCTACAGATCAATTTTTAAAACTGTATGTATTTCCATTTCAAGGGGACCAACAATGTGAATGAGAAACTTATTGAAGAAAATATGTAAATAACCAAAGAAATAGAATAAAACAGGAATTAGAGATGGCTGGAAATTTATCTCAGTGGTTAGAGCACTTGCCTAGCAAGTACAAGGGCCTGAGTTTGATCCCCACAGCCAAAAAAAAAAAAAAGAAAGAAAGAAAGAAAGAAAGAAAGAAAGAAAGAAAGAAAGAAAGAAATTAGATACTAATTAAACAGTTTTTATAGACAGTTTTTGTAAAAGATGATACCAAAGACTATAAATAGTATTATTCCAATTATGTGAGAGGGAAAAGCAAAGAAAAAATAACGGAAGTGCCATGAAGGCAGGGCTTTTCGTCCATTATACTCATGCTAGAACTGCACCTGACACACAGTAGTCCCTCAAACAGTTCCTGAAAGGACGGTTGCACACAGTGTTCACTGCGTTCATCACCGAGTAGGGAAACATAGGTCACTATTATGTACAATGAATATGCATTTGTTTTCTTAGCAGAATAAAATAGTGAACGCTACTTTTAAAGCAGATAATAATGTAGGACATTATTTTAGAAATGCAGAGATCTTCATGTAACTTTGTCACCCAGTTTTGGCTCTTCCAAAGCATTACTTAATGGAGTAATGGAGTGGTTTCTTTTCTCTACAACTAAGTAGAACTAATTCACTCTAAACCTCCCAAATCAGAAATTCATTTATCTCTTCAAAGCTATTCTAGTTTGTTAGGGTAAGGCAGCAAAGGCAAAGAATGTAAGCCGACAAATAAAAACTACCAGATGTTGCTTCCTTTTACAACAGAAATATAAAACAAGGCGATGTGAGGGGAAGTAACTGGAGTGGATAGCGCAGGGCATCCTGGGTACTTCCGAATGTTTGGGGGCAATTAGAAGGGGCTTCTCAGAGCCTGGGAGAGCAGCGTTCTCCCTCACTGGGGGTCAGCCCTGGCAGCCGCCGGGAGGACTGGATTTCCCCCACGGAGAACAGCCAGTGCCAAACCCACGTGGGTGGAGCACACGGAGGGTATAAGCAGCACCTAGCGAATTTGGAGCTGAGGACATGGGCAGCCCGTGAGCCTGAGTGAGGCACTTGGACCAAAACGCTGAGCGCAATGAGAACCACTGAACTGGTTAAGGAGAGAAGAACAACGTCTGATTTATGCTCTTGAAATGCTCAGAACTTTTCAGTTAAAGGGTAGATCTAAACTGCATCACAAAATCTTCCACATGGAATACTTAATAGGTATATAAGCCAGATGTGGTGGTGCGTGCCTGTAATCCCAGCCCTGAGGGAGGCTGAGGTAGGAGGATTGCAGGTTCAAGTCCTACCTGGGCAATTTAGCAAGACTTCGTCTCAAAATTTAAAATAAAAAGGGTTGTGGATATAGCTCGGTGGTAGAGCACCACTGAGCTTGATCCCCAGTAACAGTAAAAAAAAAATATATATATATATATATGTATATTTTAAAAATATCAAATTAAGAGAGATCACAACCTTATTAAACATTCTTCAAAAACTGCTGGCCAAGGAAAGAAAATAAAAAAGATTCTGAGGGGAAAAAAAAAAACAACCTACCTACCACTATGTTTCTAGAAAGACCAAAAATCTGGAACATTTACTATTACCTTTTTTTTTTTTTTGGCTTTTTGAGACAGGGTCTACAATGTAGCCCGCAGTACACTATTCCTGTTCTATCTAGGCAGACTTGCTTCATCTTTTCTAATGTCTACCAGGTGTTATGGTTGATGTCTAGATGTCCCCCCAAAGCCTCATGTGGTCATAGGTGGGGTGTTTTCAGAGGTGGCTGGATCTAGAGTGTATGATTACTAAATTAGTCCACGGATTGGTTTGATGTAGTTCTGCAGGGAGCAAGGATGTGCTACTAGGATTAAGGGTGAGAGTGCTGCCCACCCCAAGGGCAGACAGCCTACATAAGATATAAGGGAGAGAAAGAGGCTTGTCTGGCCCACTTGTCTGCCTTGCTGCCTTCTGCCTGTCTGCCAGGCCACCCTGCCTTGGAGCTAACTGATTAAGGACTGAAACCTCTACAAACTGTGAGCTAAATACACCTTTCCTCCCTTTACTTTGGGTGCTGGGTATTTTGTCTCAGCAACGAGGAAGAGTAACTAAAACACCAGGACATAATCGAACGAGGGACGGCGTGGGGACTGGTTCCTTCTGGAGAAGTACAGTTTCAATTCAAAATGAGAGCTAGACTCAAAGGCTGGAGTCTTCTGCCATGATTGGTCAGACCGAGGAAGGGACAGCAATGAAAGGAATAGCCAGAGAAACACAAAGAGAGTATGATACTAGAAGCCGTAAGAAGGAGAATTATTATAGGACGGATGAAGAAATCTGCCGTGTCAATTGATGCTCAGTGACTGAGCAAATGAAAACAAAGGAGTATCTACTGAGTTCGGCAAAATAGGGGTTTGCGAACTGACCGGCAGTTTCAGTGGGATGGTGAGGACGGAAGCAAGAATGAATTTGGTTGAAGGTTTAGAGTCCAACAAATAAAAACAACCAGCTGCTTAGAAGAGGTGTAATTCTAAATGCTGAGATGAGAGGTGGTTTCTCTCAGCACCTCTTGTATCCAAAATGTAAGGTCATACGCAACAACCTCAACTCCGTCTCTGCAGTAAACACAAGTTTAATAGCAATGCAGTCCAATATTGGATGTCACAGGTATTACAGATGGTTTTCTTTGTTGGGTAAAATTGAACTAACATTTTTTATTAGCCGGCTTCCTCATCACTGAAACACAATACCCAACACCCCATGACTTAAAGGAGAGATTTAATCTGACTCACGGCTTGGGGAATTCAGTTGACATTTAGCTGGCTCCCTGGCAGAAACATCAGGGTGGAAGGGGATGGTGGCTGGGAGGCAGATCAGGGGAACAGTGCCAGACAGGAAGGGGTGAGGGACGGTATAAACCCCAAGGCCATGCCTTCCTGACCCACTCAGACACACCTCTGAGTGTGCTGCACCGATAATTTAGGCGGATCCCAAAGCCGATCAAGATGATACTCCACCCTAACCACCACAGCAATTATTTTATTGGAATATGGTTAGTCCATAAAATAACTGCATATAACCATAAAGGATCGCTGAAACAAGGTATAGTCCTCCTGCACTGCAAGAGCCTATTAATACTGAGATATCCTTGTCCTGGAAAAGATCTAGACATGCCTGAAGAAGTCATCTGGTGGCCATAATCTAAACATAGAAACTCAGTTAAGCGTTTATGATCTCCAAGAACCAAAGGGAACATGGGAATACCAATTAATTTTGAAGAAAGGACTGCTAAGATAGAAAACCCACGAAAGAGCTAAAGAACTAAATTTATACATTTCAGGACAATTTGGCAATGAAAGTCAAGACCAACTGGAGAAAATGTGATTTTCAGAGGCCCTAGACAATTGGGCAGGAGAGCACCTCGAACAGTGTTTCCAGGTTTGACTCTGTCATTTTAATGCCCCATCATAGTTCATCTAGAAGCTGAGTCCTCATCAGCAACCTGCTCTACTCCTTGGGGAGCCTGGCTAGCTTACTCTGGAGCAAATTCTGCAGGCTTCTTATGTATCCATGAACAATAGTCTACTCTCTACTAACTTAATGAGCAGTTAATAGAAAAAGATCACATTAGTCATTTAAAATTTTAATACCAATTTTAAGAGTTATCAACTACCCAATTGTGTTCAAATAGTAAGAGTGCAGGCTGTGGGGTCAGCCAATGGGAGTCATGATCTCTAAATAACTCTGGAACCACAGGCAGTGAGCATCAGTTCCCTCATCTGTGAAGTGGGGGCAATAGTCCTCACAGGGCTACCGCAAAGAGTACATGTGACTTTAAGTAACTGAGACTTTAAGGAAGTCCTCAAAATGTTAGGTTTTAGTCCTCAAAACATTAAGGTTTGAAAAGTCTTCTTCCTGAAACTGGTGACCACAGAGAGCAGGCATTTAATAACCCATATTCCTAATTGAGAAACTTCCAAATAGGGAGCCCACCGCTTTGCCACAGTCGGCCCTCTAGCAGCTTCCCTTCCCCGTAGGAAAGCACATTTGAAGTGAAGCATTAATTTAGGAAGTGCAGTATTTGTGAAGAGAAACATTCTAGGGGTTTCTTGCTCCAAAGATGAGACCAAAAAGTATGGGGGAGTGTGTAGGACCAACATCTTTAGCCCAGTAAGATATCACATGTGTTGACAACTTGACTAGATTGCCTTGGAACTACCACAGAGAAGGTGAATGAGTGGTGCAGCAGGCTGGGGCAGGCAGACTCCCTTTATTCTGGGCTCCTGGGATGCACAGGATGGATCTGTGTGAGGACGGGGTACAGGAAGCTAAGTGAGCCAGGAGGACACTGCGGACCACAAACTAAGGAAGTAGGCAGAGCACCCTCCTGTGTTTGGGGGAGCCAGCTGGGTTCAGAGAGCCGCTCACTGGCAGACCTGTGTACTGCCCCATCTGCAGCTGCTGGTGGTGATCCAAGCGGTGGTCATGACCAACAAAAAGGGACAGCGCCTGTTCTGGTCCAGCCACACAAGATGATGATGGTTTCCTTCTCGGACGGCTACACACTGGGAACTGGGAAGGGATGATTAGAGAGAAGAGCTGAAATACCCATCCCTTCTTTCATCCTCCTAAACCATTAGCACCTCCGGTTTAAAAAAAAAATAATCTACGTCTTCCTAAAAGAACCAAGATTTTTAGTAATGAGAATTCACTGACAAGTTTTGGAATCAAGTTAAGGTTGTGGCTAAGGGGGTTACCTAGCCAGAGTGAAAGGAGGGATCAGCAGAACAGACTTGGAAATCAGTTATTGAAAAATAAACCTGTCACACATTAGGGACTTTTCTACATCTAATCAGGTGCTTAGTTATTTGAAAACTAATCTCCCTTTTCCCAACCAGTTACTTTGCTCTTGATTTTGGGTTTTATGTTTCCATTACCTGTTTTGAAAAGAGTTTTAGATTATTTTTTCCTTGCTACCTTATCACAATGATTTCCTAAAGAGAACATGCTTTTAATAACTTACATATTTTTCTTTTTATACTTATAATATAGATCCCTTGTAAGCATATGAACTGCATGAAAGAATAGTAAAGTCACTCATATTTTACCACCCAAATATATTCTTGTTAATATTTGCTGTACATTCTTCCCAACTTTTAAATTTATATATAGATAAACTTTTAAAAATAAAAATGTGTCAAATCACATAAACTATTTTATAAACTCTTTGTACGTCTGTTTTTATCTTTTTTTTTTTTTTTTTTTTTTTTTTTTTTTTTTTTTTTTTTTGGTACCGGGAATTGAACTCAGGGCCTCATGCTTGCAAGGCAAGCACTCTAACCACTGAGCTAAATCCCTGGCCCCATCTGTTTTTATCTTTAACATCTAAAAGGATGGCTGACACACCACAAGTTTTCAATAAGTACTTGGATAAATGATGGAACTTATTTCCGTGACATTAAATGTTTTTCTGTGGCATCATCCTTAAATGTTTTGCAGAATTCTATGCCGTGAATTATTGTGATTTATCTCACCAGGCTCCGGAGTGATGAAGAGGAATGCGGTGTGGTGACGGACTCGGAGACCCCTGATGCAGTCCCTCTTGAGGGGTGCTTGTTGCCCAGCTGTTGGGGGTACCGGCAGCCTCCAGGCATCAGTCACCTTCAGGAATTGCCTCAGCTCAAGAAACTGCAAGGCTGACCCATATACAAGGGCAGATTGTGGAGAACACAGTGCAGAACTTGGACTGCCATCTTCCTCTAGGAGTTCCTGGCCTGGGGTGGGGTGGGGTATCTGAGGCTTGTCTACCTATGTTGCAGCTTGCATCCACTCTCCCTCCCACGGGATTTCATCTCAGCACACTCCCTAATAAAGATGCTGTACTAAACCCTGTCTTAGAGTCTACTCTTGAAGAATTTACCTTGTGACAGGAATGATCCCCACCCTGAAAAACTCCCAAGTTTACTGATTACAGCACCCCACAAATTCCAACACTGCCGCCCTTACCCATCCCTAACATCAGGTAAATGAGCCACGCGCGGAGCAACATGCAGTGATGTGTTGTACACCCATTAGAAGTAATATTCTTAGTGCCGCGCATGACACATGATGGCTCCAGAAGGAAGGGGAAGGGGGAAAGACAGACAGAGGAAGGGAGGAATTGCACATAATTACTTGAGCCCCTCTTTGCCTGAGTTTCTCCTCATTTGTTTATTTCCAGATCTCTTGCTCCTTCTTAGTCTTTGGACCACCCAGAGGGCGAGCGGTACTCGGGCAGTTACCATCCCTGCACTATCTACCTTCAGGACCCCGCTACAGCAGATGCGAGTTACAGAAACCGGAGCTAGACACAACCCCAGACAGGTAGACAGGCACCAGCATCCTTAGAAGTGAGAGGTAACTGGCCTTTGCATATACGAAGGCAGAAGCAAAGCTCAAATCACGCTAACAAAGCAAATCAAATAAAAACAGAACCCTGAGGTTGTATTCGAGGAGTAAAATCTAGACTTAGGAGGAATCCAAAGATGTGATAAGCTGAGTCCTGCCAAGACCCTGATTCGTGTGATCAGAATCGCCAGCTCCGAAGCGGCAGAAGCCCGCTCACAGGTCTTCCTGCAACTAACTCTGCTGGGCGGCGAGGCAGGCGCAGGCAGCCCCGGGCTCAGCCCAGGTGAGCTGTCTCCTCCCAATCACAGACCACTGGTCCGGCTCTGAGAATTGCTGCAGGGCAGAAAAGCACCTGGGCTGCTAAGGGCTGCAGAGCCTGCTGTGCGGCGCCCGGAGGTGGAGGAGAAAGGAGAAGCAGGAGGAGGCAGCCGCTCCGTGAGTAGACCGAGTTCAGCCACGCGGAGGCTGGCTGAGCCCTCCAAGGCGGGCTGCTTTCCTGGGAGTGAGGCTGGCGGGCTGAGAGGAAAGCGGGAAGAATTACACTTTTTATAATACAGAATATTGTAATTGCTCTTTCTCTCTTACTCTGACCCATACGAATTGTTTTCTTAAAACCTTTGATGTCCTTGTGCCGTACTCAGAACTGAGACTAAACTTCTTGGCGTGTCAGTCAGGTCTACTGATGCCAACCTTAAATTCCCTCCCCAGAGAGACGGAGGAACACCTGAGAACCATGAGGAAGCCTCTGTACTCCTAATTAAACAGCAGATGGACAGACACCTTGCTGGACTGCCAACTTCCTTGTGGAGTCAGAAAAGCAATAGAAAATTTAAGGAAACAGTCATGTTCTTTCTCATCCTCTGTCCTTTAGCCTAGTAGAGAGAAAGTTTCCAGGTGCCGTCAGAAATCGTTCGGTCTTGCCAACTCTTAATGGGATTTATGGGGCAATTCACTCGCGGTTCCTCTCCACAGAGAGCTTTGCTTAATAAATGTGCCAATTAAAATAAGGCAACAGATTAGCTTGATTTACACAATGTTCTTCTCGCATGATTAATTTTACTCACCGCCAACTGGCAGATCCGCTAGGATCCACGGGTCCTAAATGTATTTTTTTGTTCTAACATTTGTATACAAAATACAAATAAAGTTTTTAATCATGGTAGTGTTATTTTATATTTATGTTTTGATGTTTATAAGTCCAAAACCCCATCTGTCACTAGCTTTAAAGATTTTTTAAGGTATTTAATAATTTGTATTAATTTTAATGTCTTTTTCAAATTAATGATGATGCTGTTTACTATTTCTTGCCTGAGGAGAAATGATAAACACAATTGGAAAGGCTCACTTGGGTTTTTTATATCTGTTTCAGTTATATGTAAAATTTAGGTTCTGTAGTTTTCAAACTTTGTGAAGAAATAGTTTTTTCTTTATTAACCCTCTCTTTGAGGAGAAAATTTCCTACTTCACTTTCTGCTGACAATAGACTGTTTTGCTTTGTGCCATAATAGGTTTAAAATCAACTCACCTGTCTTTTTTTTAACTACCTGCTTAGGCTCATAGACTTAAATACAAACGGGAACTTAGGCACTGTTTGGTCAAGAAAAGCCAATGAAATTTCAGAATTTCTTTTTATTTCTCCGCTTATATTCTTTCTTTTAGTTTGTATTTTTTATTGGTACATATTTGTAGGACAAAATGATTACATTCCTTGTGGGGAGTTGGTATATGTAGATAACACATCTCCGTTTGTTTCATCCCCTCCATCTCCTTCCTCCATCTTGTGATCTCTTTCCCATTTGAAAAAGACCTATTTCCCTGTTTCCTATTATCTTTCATTTTGCTCTTTATTTAGATTTTGGGTGTCTCATATAAGAGACACCATGTGATATTTAAGCTTCTGTGCCTGACTTATCTCATTTAACATTATAGTCTCATTTATAGTGCACCCATTTTCATACAAATGACTCAAGTTTATCTTTCTTTGTGGTAGAGTAGTAGGACACCACTCAGCCCCAGATCCCGCTGTACCCTGCTCTGGAAACTGGGCCTGATGGCCACACAGGCTACCCACAACCTGTTGGGGCATCATTAACTACCTGGGACAGAGACCACATCACAAGGAGGTGGCCTGATCTAACCTCCCCCGGGGAGTCTTCACCATGTCCCGGCCCAGGGCCTGCTCCCCATGGCAGTGCCCACACTCATGAGCACCTGGCCACTTCACACAGCTTAGTCCTTGATTCTAAGTGGTATGTGACTATGACCATCACAGGGAGCCCCAGGAACCCAGAGCGGCACAATCTGACAGAATTTCCTGGGACACTGGAAATGTTCTGGGCAAAGGCCACTATCGTGTGTGGCCATAGGGTGCCTGAAATGTGTCTAGAACAACTAAAGAACAGTTTTGCTTTTACTAAACTGAATTCATTTGAGTTTAAATAACTTCATGTAGCTACTAGCTACCATATGGTCAGCGCAGGTAGCAAGCGTTCAAGCAAAAAATAAATAAATAAAAGTGATATGGCCCGTCACCTGTGGGTGTCACAGGCACTCTTTTCATCATCATCAGGGACTCGTCCTGCCCTAAACTTAAGCTGACATCAATTGTCTGCTCTAAAAATCTCCACACTCATCTCTGCACCCTAAATCATACAATGTCTGCCCTTGTCCTTGGCTTCAGGGTCCGAGCTAAGCAAACAGCATAATATGTTTCTTATTTCTCCCTCTCCCATTTATCCTTTGTTGTTGTTAATTCAAATTTCTCTAGCATGAGTAGAGTTTGAGGTGTGGTTGGTGTGTTCTCTAAGTGCAAAAAAAAACACTTGGGTAAGGACAGGAGGTAGTGAACTTGAAAAATTGATCTCATGCTTGGTGAATGAGTCTTGCTTCTTTTTTCTTCTGCTTTGAAAGTCGGTTTGTTTAGTGAGCAATTGAGACCTATTCAACGTGTGGAAACATCAACGTTCTGGATATGAGTACTTTTTATAAGAAAACAAACTGAATAAAGGCACGAGGGAAAAAAAAAACCCAAGATATATATCACTAGCCTTAAAAAAACAATCTTCACTTGTCAGAGCAAAGAAATTCCCAAGGTGTTGAGCAATCTGAGTACATCATCAGGGTGCCAGGTCACTGACAGGTTTTTCCACAAGGTGGGGCCCACGTGGAAAACAGAACTTCAGTCTGCAGCAATAGTACTCTCGAAGTGACAGTCATGTCTCTGCTCTCTGCCTGCAGCCAATCCTCACGGTTCAAATTCACTTTATCCCACTTGTTCCCCTTCCAGCCTTGCAAGGTAAAGGAGCCTAACATATGTGAAGGAAGCTCTACACTACGATAATATAGAAAGTTCCAAAAGACCACACATTTGAAACGGCCCGACATACTGTAGGCTAAAGGAAAAGGCAGGAAGGAGAATGCATTACAGCCCCGAGAGTCAGTCTAGTCCCTACCCACAGACGCAGACAGCGTATTAAAGGAGGGGGCTGACCACAGAGCCGCTACTCCGTAAGCCAGAGCTGATATTCTTTCATGCCATAGATGGACATATGGCCAGCAATGACCCAGGATAAATGACACTTCAATTCCTCCCGCATGATATGCCCTCCGAGTAAGACAAAAACTGCCAGAATGCAGGTATTGACTTCTGAGTGTGACACTCAGTATTAGAGTTTATAATTTTGCTTCTTTAATACAATTCTCTAACATTTACTAATAAAAATAAAAATTGAGGAAGTACAATTCTTTGTCAAATTGGCTGTTTAAATGTATAGCAATCTATTCCTTTGTTCATTTGGACTAACTTTAGACAGATTTGGGTAAAGAAGAGCGGTAATAAAGTACCAGGTTAGCTACTGTGGCAGAGGCTAATGGGAGAGGAGAAAAGCCAAGCGCACACATCTTCCAAATGGAACATGGGTTAGTGCCCCTGGAGAAATACCTGCTCAAAATGAGGGGAGGAGAGGCAGAGGGAAGGAAGGATAACTCTGGACAAGGGCAGGTGGAGAAAGAAGAGATTTTTCAGTGGAGCTTCAGAAGCTGGAAGAGCTCCACAGGAGGAAGTGGAAGGAGGGATTTCCGAGCTAGGGTCAGTCTAACCACACCAAGCAGAGAGGCCACTCGGCACCAGCCCGCACTGTCTCAGATACACCGCAGGAGTCCATGCTGCAGTCTCTCAGGCCGTCCACCTCTCTTTCACTGGCTAGAAGAAGGAAACGCTTGGGTCTGACCGAGAATCAAGAAATGAGGAAAGGGAGTCGTTAGTGTATCTCCAAGAACTACAAAGCCATGAAGTTCTCAAATTCAATGTGAAAGATTAGGACAGGAACAAATCTGACTGTGAAGAGGCTGTTCAGCAAAAGGGACAGGATGGGCAGGTGGCGGTATCCGGCAGGAGGAAGCAAGGAGGAGCCAGGGCTGAGTTGGAGGTGAGTGGGGCTATCTAGAACTCCACTTTGAATTTAGGCCACGGGGAGCCCCTGAAGGTTTTTAAGCGGAGGAGTGATATAAAACCAGAGTTGTGCTTGAGGACAGTAGATCTCAGGATTGGTTAATTTGCTGGCAGTTAAAAGGCTTGTTTGCTGGGCGTGGTGGTGCACACCTGTAATCTCAGCACTTGGGAGGCTGAGACAGGAGGATCGCTGTGAGTTCAAGGCCAGCCTGAACTACATAGTGAGACCCTGTCTTGAGAGAAAGAAATAGAGAAAGAAAGAAAGAAAGAAAGAAAGAAAGAAAGAAAGAGAGAGAGAGAAAGAAAGAAAAGAGAAGAGAAGAGAAAAGAAAAGAAAAGAAAAGAAAAGGGAAGGAAGGAAGGAAGAAACAAAGAAAGAAAAAGAAAGATGTGTTTATCTTTGTGGAACACTATAAAGTATTGAATACTAAATTTAAAATAATGAAGTAGGTCATTATACATTTATACTATAAACCAGATTCTAGACTATGCAGTCAAAATTTAAGAAAAAATTATAAGAGAAAAATGCTAAAAATCACCAATCTTGATCAGAAGTTTCTCTTCAAATTAGGAAATGACTGGAATTATTCAGTTTTGCCCTCAAAGCATATTGCCCCATGGATGGAACTTGTGTGTTCTGTAGGATTATTTGAGAACCTATCCTTTTAAAAAAGTTTACTGGGAAAAGTCTGTGAGGAATGGAAACACAAATTATTGGATTTGTTTGAGCCAGAAGTTAGTGGCTGGCTGTGGGAATTAGAAGGAAGGAGTAAAACAGTGTCAGGAGATGCCAAAAAACAGTTTTGCTTCCATTAAAAATATAAACCAATCTGACCGAGGAAGGTTTTTTAGGGTTTGCTACAGAAATATACATATACAATGTATATTATACATATGTGTGTATATGTGGGGGGAGGTCGATTTATTTTAAGGAATTGGCTCGTGTGATTTTGGAGTCTGGTGTGTCTGAATTTGTACAGCAGCTCAGTAGCCTGAAAACTCAGGAAAGAGTTGATGTTATAATCTTAAAATTGAAATCTGAAAGGTTGAGGGAAGGGAGGAGACGGGAACAAAAAGAAGAATTAAAATGTGTTATCTGCATGTCCAAATCCCCCACGATGGATATGATCATTATGTACTGCAAACATGTACTAATTTTTTTTTATTTTTACCAAGAACATGTATTGGTACATTGTATACATAATGATCATAATCAACATGGTTATTTTGTACCTGCACATGATGTACCTTGGTTTTCCCTCCTCTTCCCTTCCCCTCCCTTCCATTCACCCACCCCTCCCTATTTGCAACAAGTTTATTTACATTTTTCCATTTTTTTCCCTTTCGTCTTACTTTTCTTTTAACCTTACTTCTTTATCCCCCTTTTCCCTATCTAGTTCTCCTCTCTTTTGAATACTACCTTTTTTTTTTAACATAATATCCATTATACCTCTTTGTCCTTATTTACACTTATGGTTTCTCATATCAGAGAAACAATTTGATATGTACTGATAAGTGTCTGATTTATTTCACTTAAGAGTATGTTCTCAAGGTACATCCATTTACCTACAAATGTCTCTAGTTTGTCCTTTTTTATGGCAGAGTAGTACTCCATTGTGTAGAAAAACCACATCTTCTTTAGCCATTCATTAGTTGTTGGGCATTTAGGTTGTTTCCAAGACTCAGCTATTACAAATTGTGCTGCTATGAACATGGTTGTGCATATATCACTGTGGTACGATGATTTTAATTCTTCTGGGAAGATACCAAGCAGAGTAATAGTTGGGTCAAATGGAACCTCTAGTTGTAGTTTTCTGAGGAATCTCCACACTGATTTCCACAGTGGTTGGACCAGTCTATATTCCCACCAAAATATGTACTAATTTTAAAAGGGCTAAAATCTGCAGAAAACTCAGACAGAGTTTATTGTTGCTGTGTTGGAGCAGAATTTGTTTCTTTGAGAAACATCAGTGTTTGATCTTAAGGCCTTCAGCTGATTGGAGGAGGCCTTGAACACTGTGGAAGGTATTCTACTGATTTAAAGGTTAATCACATCTAAAAAATCTATCTTAATAGCAATACAGAGACTGACACTTAACCAAAAAATCCCCCTAGCCAAGCTGATGCATAAAATTAGCCATCACAGAGTGTCCATTAAGTACACCTTTCTCAGGTGGGCCAGGAGCAGGCCTCAGAGAACAGTAGGTTACACTCCATCTTCGTGTGGAGGAATGCCCGATTGTTCCTGCCTTTTATTCTTTCTCCAAACCTATTCTCTCTGGAAAGGTCAACAAATTCATAATGTCTTTTAAAAGAAAAAAAAAAGAAAAGAAAAATACTACCAGTGTGGAAGTTTATCTTTCTATTTTTTAAACCTGAAAATGTCCATTAGTCTACCCTTCTGTATTTATTAGCCTTCATGGAAATCATCTGCCTTTGCTCTTGTGCACCAAGATTGCAGCCCATTGTAGAGCCCCTCCAGCCTCTATATAAGGGAAGCTATCTCATTTGTCTGCTTTCCAGAATCATTTCCTAGGTGTCTTCCACTAAATGCGGGTCCCTTATTTATTTACTTTCTCTTTTTCCTTAGCAAAATAAGCAAGTGTTTACTACGTGTCAGGCACTGTGCCACTTTGGATCTAGAAAAACCATTATAACAGGCTCCCAGTGCTGTCTCTGTTTTGGAAACTCTTACAATAAAGTGCGAGACCCTCGAAGGTTGATACCAAGAAAGAATAATGCGGAAGAGGAACAGAGCAGAGTTCCCGCTGAGTAATTTCTGTGTCAGATAAACAGCCGCAGCACAAAGGAAACCCTCAGAGGTTATCTCCCTCAGAGTCTGGAGCAGAGACCGAGGCCAGAGCCAGAGCGATGAGTCTCAAGGCAGGAGCTAGCAGTTCAAGAACGCGGCTTGGAATGCACAGAGGGGCCCTCCCACAATGACGTGCAGCTTGGTACCTGTCTCTGGCCCTACTCCGGTGCAAGTGGGAAGCACTTTCTCTTTTCCCAGCGAAAAAAATTTTCCTCACGAATTCAACTATGGAAAATAAGAAGTACAAATGGGTAGCTCTGTGTAAGGCCTGCAGGGCCCTCTGGCAGAGCAGCCCCTGGGCAGGGAACAGAGGGAAAGCGGACAGGAGAAACCTCTGCCCTGCGCCCCAAGGGTCTCTGGTGCATGAAGAAGAACCATAGCCCAGTACCCTGCCCTTCCTTTGCTATTATTAGTAACCTCTCATGTTTGTAAACACTCTTACTGTTTGCCAACCACTTCTGCATTCTGTATCTCATTCGGTGATCATAACAATCCCATCAAACAAGTTGCATTGTAGCCCCTTTATAAAAGAGGACGTAGACTCTTCATTTTTTTAATGAAAATTTTCATTAGCACATGTTTGCAGGACATAGTGATTACACGAATCATGGGGAGTTGGTACAAGTATATAACACATCTTAATACTTTTTACTTCCCTTTCTGCTCCCTCCATCTCTAGATCTCTTTCCCACTTGCAAAAGTGGGAAAGAGATCTCCCTGATTCCTTTATTCCTCTATTACTGATCTCAGGAATCAGGGAAAGGGAAAGGAATCTCCCGGATTCCTGCAATCCATCCTTTATTTTGCCCTTTAAATCTTTTTTATACTTTGGGTTTCTCATGTAAGAGAAATTATATGATATGTAAGCTTGTGTGTCTGGTTTATTTCACGTAACATTATGGTGTCCAGGTGCAGCCGTTTTCCTACAAATGACTCGGGTTTATAGCAGCACAACTCCTCATGGCCACAGTCACTGCCCAGAGTAACACAGTAAGGACAGGGCCACACTAGGATTTGAGTGCTGGCATTCTGATGCCAAGTCCAGAAGGCTCAACGTCAGACGGCAGCCACTAGACTGCACTGTGAGCGGCGGGAAGCTTACTTTTGCCTCCCTGCTGACGTCTGTGGCTCTTTGGGGGATTCATCAAAATTCAACCTGGTCTAAAATACAAGCGGCCAAGAAGAAGCTATGAAATGCGGACCTTGCCACTGACTTCACACGGCACCTTTCACTTTCAAGAATTCTGCTCCTGGCAGCAGGAGAGAGAGCTCCAGGTTTAGGGTACAAACAGGATCCAGAGAGGTTTCCTGGAAGAGCACGGCTGCAGTGCTGGATTTGGGGGAAATGTGCATGTACTCGTGTGAGGTCAACAGTCCAAGGAGGCAAAAACCTGAAGAAGCGAGTAAAGAAAGACCCCGCATGTCTGACCTTTGCAAAGACAGAGTCTTCCAAGCAGGGAAAATACATTTATTTATTCTCTCTGTTCCCGGGGTTGGCAGAAAAGCAAGCCAGGTGTTTCTTTTTCTAAAAGTATTAGCAGTAGGGCAAGACTTTAGAAACTGCAGCAAATGACCTGGCGCCAGGGTTCGAATCTCAGCTTCTGCATCTTCTGGTGATTTGGCCTGGGACAGCCTAATCTCTCTAAGGCTCATTTTCTTCATTTGCAATGGGAAGAGAAGAGACTGTTCCCCTAGATTCTTCAGAAGAAACACGGCCCTGCCTGCATTGCGATATAGCTCAGGGAGACTCACTTCGGGCTTCTGCCCTCCAGAACTGTGAGCTAATACATCTGTGAGATTTTTAAGCCCCTACGTTTATGGTCATTCATTACAGAAGTAACAGGAAACAAAAACAGATTTTGCTAAAATCTGTAACCATCTCTCCTGACTATTGAGAAGGTGAATGTGAAGCGCCTAGTGTAGAGCTGAGAGCATTGTACATGAACATTAAAAGGCAGCATCCATCACTAATTTATTATTTGGGGAGACAGAAGTGACTTTCTAAATTATTATGCGCCCCAGACGCCAAAAGCCTAAGAGGCGAGAAGAAAAAACAGAGCAAAAAAGAAAAAAGAAAAACTTCTAGTAGCCAACATGCTCAGCATGTCTTGCCCGTCGATGTGTTCCAGCTTTCTATGAGCCAACCCACAGCCGGGCTACCTACCTCCTGGCATTTCCTGCCAGCTCTCCTTAGCTTGCTTTCATGTTCTTCTTGCTCAATCTAGACTCCTGTTTTCCTCCTTTCTTCTTTCTTCCTATTCTTGTCTACATTTTTCCACCCTGAATCTGATTCCTGGAATTCTCCCAAGCAGTCCTCGTTTGCCCTTTCTCCCTCTTCAAAACTGTGTGTGGCAGAGTAATCTTTGGGAAAGTATATGTTTTATGGGACATAATCAAGCCTCTGGAGCCAAACCTCTTGCTGAGGAACCCTTCAGACCCTTTCTGGACTAATAAAGCCCCCCTCATTTATGGTCTCCCCAACTCTTTCCTGTTTCTCCATACCAATTCTACTTTTCCCCTTTATTCTACTGTATATAGTTACTTTTGCTTTAAATCCATGTTGCTATAACCACACTTTAAATTCCTTGAAAGAAGAAATTGTCTTTCTGTTCTTTTAGCTCTACTAAGCACTACAAATGGGCTGCTGTGTGACAAATGGGTGTACAGTCAGTACAATACTGGTCAATAGTGGGGCCAAATTTAGCCTCTCCGGATACAATATTTGCCTTTTACTCTCTATATTTCTGTTATCTGAACATCTATCTTTCACATCCTATTTATTTGTGTGTCTAGTTTAGAGAGTAACCCAACGGGTCAGAGATAACGTCTGTACATACCAGTAATGAATTTGCAATGATCTGGCTGCATGAGTAAGATTCTCCCCTGGGGGAGTTTGTGGAGTGAGTCGTTCAAGGGGCTGAGATAGAAATGAACGGCATCTCAAAGCAGGAACTCCCCACAGGAATGGTGCAACGACAGCCCAGATTTTTCCTTTCCTTCAGCAAGCATTAATGGAGTGACCATGAGTGCCACATTCTAAGCCCAAAACACGCCTAGGTTATTACTCTTTAAATTGCCGTAGCTTTCATGGTAACCGGAAAGAGAGATTATTTACAGATGTTTTAATCACCTGGAAGGTTATCAATACGTACATTATAGTCCAACAATGGAGTTAAAATTTAGCAAGGCCTGAATCAAATAAAAGCTTTGCCTCCCACTCATGCCCTCCGCAAACTAGGAGTCCAGCCAAACCGGCTTGTTTGCTGTCTCCCGGGCACCTTGCTCTCCTGTCACTCCTCCCAAATCTTTCCTTCCCCTTTTCCTGGAATGTTGCCCACCTCACTCTCCTCCTACACATCCTCAGCTCTGCTGTACTGGTGAGAACCACACACATCCTTCAAGGCTTGCATACAACCCCCGTCTCGGAAGCCTGTAGTATTTAGTCTTGCTACATGTATTACAACTGCTTGGGAACATACCTTAGCTTCCCTACTAAAGCACAGAATCCTAGACTATAACAGTTTCTCTAATGTGTCTTTGTACAGCTCAAAATGCAAATTTTATCATTTAATAGTTTTTGATTTAAAGCATGACTGCATGAATTGATTAGCTAATTAATTTTTTAAATGTTGAGAGATGTGGACAACTCTCCTTGGGGCGTTTCAAGTGCAAAGGCCAGAATGATTGACCCGAACACTTGTCCACAACCCCTCTGGGAGGTGTGGAGCCACTTCCTCTTTTCTTGTCCTACTTAGCTGAGTCATGAGAATGAGACGTCTGCACATGAAGTTCATGATAGAGTAGTACATCGAAGGACCCAAGTATCAGCCCTTCTTTTGTCCCTACTGCCTCTCTCACAAAACAGGGAGCTTTGTTATTTCCCAACTTTTTTTAAATTAAAAAAATCAGAAAATGATGGTTTTTAACTGAAGCCCACAGTTTGTGGCAACCAGCTATTAACTCTAAGCTTAACCTTTGGGTTTCAGTTTGCCCCAGCCGGGGCTGTTTCCAGAACCTCTGTAATCATCAGCCCTGTCCAGTCCTCAGTGCCTCAGCTCTATTCTTTATGTCTTTGTTGACCTTTCAGGGCCTCAGTTCACATCCTAAATGTATGCATCCTATGTGCGCTATTCCTTAAAGAATTCCTGAGTGGCACTGATCAGTCTGGAAGACTTTATATTCTCTTTCTTCTTTATAAAACTACTGTGATTACTAAGTTCAGTAGTCAAATTTCCTTCATTACTAAAAGATTATATGATCTTGACTTGGATGCTTCAGGACACAAAAAGGCAATATATGGTAATATGGTTTAGTCACATTAGGGAAATTATAGCAGGATTTTTCAGTTGTCCCTACTGAAGTATAATGGTCTCAACTGTGTCTTCAGCTTCTGGGAAATCCTGAAGATGGCCAAAGATGATTCCACTGTTCGTTGCTTCCAAGGCCTGCTGATTTTTGGAAATGTGATTATTGGTGTAAGTAAAAAGAATTTTTTCAGAAAATTCTGCTCTTCCTGTTAGTATGATTTTGGATTAACCAAAAGTGAAAGTTGAAAGGCAAGTACAATAGTACTAGTTCCTTGTGTGTTTTCCTTAGTTTAAGAGATGTGGTAGTAAATATGCTTGCTAGGATTTAACTATACAAATAATCGTATAGAACTGTGTAGCATGTCAGAAGACCATGGTTGAAAAAAAGTAGAAATTTCTCTTCCAACTTTAAAGCATAAAGAGTTTAAAAGGAGTCATGTCCACCATGATCAGTGTCCAGACACGCCTGCTAAACACACACACACACACACTTTCGTGCTTCATTCCAATTTCACCCGGTTTGATTTGAGGACTCTGTTATGAAGGTTGGAGGGCCAGATGTCTGCACGTTCTTGTTCTCATATTCACACTCATATTTCGGCTGTGAGAGTGGCCCAAAGGCCAAGCCATAACGGGCATGGGACTGGGGAGAAAGGACTGACTGGGGTATGAAGAGGGCCGGCCTTTGCCCCAGCTCTGCCGCCCCTCTCCGTGGCCCTGGATAAGTCATCACCTTTTGGGGCCAAGATTCTTCATTCATAGATACCGGGGTGATCACTTCTGAGCTTCCAGCTCTCACTGATAACTATGGCCAGAACCACTTCAAATATTATAATCCAGGAATGGGGGTGAGAAGCCAATAGGAGTTGAGTTGGGAGGGGAAGAGACCCTCATATGAGAAGTCACCTTCTGAGTGGTTCATGCCCCCCAACATTTATGGATGGTCTGAAATTGCCTAGCTCTTTTCCCAAATAGCAAGACAGAGTGACACATAGAAGGTCTCCAAAAAGAAGGTATGTGGAAGACGGTTACCGGATAAAAATGACTGATTTCCTGGCAATGAGGAACTTGTCAGCTGCACAAAGCCCATGTAGGGAGGGAGACCGTCTCTCATCCACCCATCACCATCCCCTTTCCTGATGCTGTGTTCCTGGCCACGAGTCTGATGCCAGCTCTTCTTGACTTGCTCCCAGATGTGCGGCATTGCCCTGACCGCAGAATGCATCTTCTTTGTGTCTGACCAAAGTAGTCTCTATCCCCTGCTCGAAGCCACCAACAATGATGACATCTACGGGGCTGCCTGGATCGGCCTGTTTGTGGGCATCTGCCTCTTCTGTCTGTCTGTCCTAGCCATCGTAGGGATCATGAAGTCCAGCAGGAAACTTCTCCTAGTGGTAAGACTTTAAAACTCTCTGTGGTTGTTTCTTCCCTGAGCCACTCTTGATGTATTATTTCTTCATCACTGAGCACAGCACTTTAGCTTTCAAGGAGGTAGATGAGAACAGAGAGATCCAAATGCAGGAGTAGGAAGGGAGGAGACTATAGTAAGATAGATCGTCACATGTGGTCAGGGATGCCCTCCACCACTGTAACTCTGAAGACGTTCATACAGTGACGCCGAAGGGGAGACACCCAGAGGTGACTCTGTTGAGAATTTTCCAGATTTGTGCTTCTCCAACTGGCGTCTGCATGTATCCAGGAAGTAAGGCCCGCAGTTACATAGGCCAAAGAAAAGACATGAGGAGAACTTATTTATTAGATGTCTTTCCTTGCTAATAAGTAGTTTAAAATACTAATTTAGTTAGGTATAGTGGTGCACACCTGTAATCCTAGCAGTTATGAGGCAGAGGCAGGAGGAGGATTTCCACAAATGTGAAGCCAGCCTGGGCTACATAGTGAATTCAAGGCTAGCCTGGAATACATAGTAAGACTATCCCCCAAAAAGAAAAGTATTATTTTAATATTAATCAGGCATTGATATGTTAGGATATAAAATACAAACTAGGCGTATACTTTTCAAAGACAGCATAAGTTCTTTTGAAGATGTTTGAGCTTGAGGCCAACGGTTTTTGTGCAATGGCCTGCACTTCCCACATCATTTACTCTGCTTTACAGGAACCAGAAAAGCTTGCCAAGCCCCACTGTGAGCGCTCCTTCCCTACACACCTGGCCTGCATGTGGGGGCTGCGACTCTGCCCCACATCGCAGACACCCACACAGCGGCCTGGGCACACACGAGCAAACGTGCAGCCAGCAGTGCCGAGAATCCTTTATACTGGGCCTAACCTTCTGCTTCCTGCCCTGTCCCCCAGAACAGCATTTTCTCGCATTGCAACGGTACACACACACACACACACACACCTACCTCTACCCCTGAAATAACTCTTCTACCCAAATGCTGCAGGACCTGAGAGCCACTTTTAGAGAACAAGTCCAGCAACTTAAGGGGCTTGTTGGTTTACTTTTCCCTTGATCTAACCATTGTCCTTGAACCAGGGAATGCAGAATATTCGCATTGTCTGTTTCCTTATGTGAATTAGTTATAGGGCAAATGTGCCCACTTTGGGAGGGTGGGGAAGGCACGCAGTGAGAAAGAGAGAGGAGAAGCAGACATCCTCACAGACGGCCTTCCCTGCCTCCCTGCACTGCCTTGGGCCGGCTCTGTGTGCGCCTGACCCGGCAGGACAGGGGAAGGGAGGCCGCAGCGCCTTCTTCCGGCGGCTGAAGGAGAATCACCGGCACCCAGTGCCTGGCCGGCTTCCCTGCACCGCTGCAAAAGGAGCCAGCAAAGCCCTTGGCAGCAGCCCGCGTAGGAAAAAGCGTTCCGGGATCTCCGAAGGTCTCCTGAGCCCACAGCCAGAGCTTTGTTCTGGCCAGAAAGGGAGGGCAGAAGAGGGTCCCTCTCAGAGAGCCTCCCACGCCCAAAGAGGGAGGACAGCGTTTCCTGTTGCCCTCTCCGATTCCGGCCACAGAGACAGAGCTCTGTGCCAGCAGTCTCCACTCGGATTCAAAGGCCATTTGCTGCTCAGATACCTTCCGGCCAGAAACGGGGGCGAGTGTGCACACAGGACATCCACACCCCGCTGCACACTGCGAGCTCTGTCTCAGCCACCCGAGCCCCCGTCCCTAGACAGGGTGTGCAAGAGGAGCATGCCAGCGAGGATGCAGGAGACTGAGTGCTGGTTAGGGACGCCAGAGGTTCAACAGATCTGCCTCATCTTTTCCGACTTCTAAACTTCCAGCAAATAGTAAAAAAAAAAAAAAAAAAAAAAAAAAAAAAAAAAAAAAAAAAAAAAAAAAAAAAAAAAAAAAAAAAAAAAAAAAAAAAAAAAAAAAAAAGTCTCCCAATTAAGGCTCTATATCTCGGGTGACAGACTAGACTAAGACTCTCTGGCATGCCCCTGAGCACGCACACATGTGTACACACACACGCATATACACACACATCGGTTCGTTCTCTTGTACCTGTTTTCACAGTTAAAATAGAAAGTCAGGATACCAGATGAGATGGCTCTGTAGTGAATGGCCATTTGTTCTCTGAAAAAGGCAGAGAATAAAGCTGACCATCACCAAGCCTTATTCCTGACTCCTAGCACCAACCTCCATTCCACACAGCTGATCAAAGAGGGTCTGCAGAGTAATTACACGAATAGTTGGTCGATTGTATTAAAATGAATGTGCTGAAAAAATCATAGCTATTGTTTGGGGAAGTCTTTCTTTGGAGGCAACCGTGATGCTTTGTTCTCATTTTTTCTTTCCCAGTATTTCATTCTGATGTTTATAGTGTATGGCTTCGAAGTGGCATCTTGTATCACAGCAGCCACACAACGAGACTTTGTGAGTATGCTCCCAATGCACACAAAGCAAAAATGATGATATGAACCACCATTATTATAATAATATAATAGCTGATGTATATTAATCCCTTATTATGTTCCATGCATGCTAATATCCACATTAATAATCCATACATAATTCTATTTAATACTATAAGCTTAAGATACAGGCAGTATCACTTGTCATTTTATAAATGAAAAATGAGACACAGAAATGTAAAGTAACCTGCCTAAAGATACACAGCTGGCAACTGAACGAGCAAAATGTCTGAACCCGGGCAGCCTGACACCTGTGCACCCAGCGGCCACACTGGTGACCCCTGTACTTGTCACTGCTCTGCATGGCCACTGGCCTTCCAGTGGGATGATCCACATTTCACCTCATCCAAGACTCACTGCCAATTCCATCTCTTTTTTAACTCATTTTGCTATCTCCCTTCGCCACCCAGTGGTGGCGAACCTATGGCATGAGTCGCAGTGGGCTGCTCGTGTCATTTAAAGCTCTGAAAGTTTCACCATCACTGTGCCAGCCTGTGCCACCCCACAATACCTGCACCTTGGAGTGACTTCTTTGAAGATGGAGGTGACTTCCCAACATGGGGACTCTGGCCAACCCGAGAAGCAGCCTCAGTCAACTGCACAGTACTTGGTGCCACTGAGTACCATTTTGCTCCGAGAGGATGTTCGGAGTCCTTAGCGATACAATGGAAAAAAGATTTTCTCTTTCCGGGGGTTAATGTGCTAACTCTCCCTCCTGTGTCACCTCCCCCCGCTGTAGTTCACACCCAGCCTCTTCCTGAAGCAGATGCTGGTGAGGTACCAAAACAACAGCCCACCGACCAATGACGATCAGTGGAAAAACAAGGGTGTCACCAAAACCTGGGACAGGCTCATGCTGCAGGTAAGGCCTGCGGTCCTGGGGAGAGGCCAGGTCGCATGGCGACTGGCCAGCAGGGGTGTGGTGGGAGTGAAGCCGGCACCTCCAAGGGCGTTTCCTTCAGAGACCTGTTACAGGCAAGGTGATCTCTGCCTCTCATTTACTGACGGGTACTGGGGATGTTATAGACAGGACTCGGCGGGACCCCTAAATCTTTATTGTATTTCCAGCCATGATGTTGATTGGCTTCTCTTCATAGCCATGATGGCATTGTCAAGAAATTTAGATTAATAATACATTCTGCCTCTTAGAACTCAGGTCTCATTGACATTAAACACGAAAAGTTTCTCTGGCACCACAGTGAACTCAAATGGCAATCACTGCCTGTCTTACCTTTTTTGGATCTTTTCACATCTCTTATGAGCTAGCTCTCCTAAGACCTGGGGATATGACTTGATTTAATCACTCAACTTTTTCTAGCTGGTGTTCATGCCATATACCCAAATTTACCTCAAATGCCACCAGATGTCTAAGTCTTCTGAACATTATCCCTGTGTGACCTTCTGTGTATAAATTGCTGTCCTTTAGTAATCCCCAATATGACCCTCCTAGCCCTGCTCCCATTCCCTGGCCCCACACCAACTTCTCAGTCTTATCAGCAAACTCCCCTTATAGCTTGGGCTCTACTCCTTGGCTTTGCTAGAAGGTTGGCTCTCTCTTAGTGGCACTGACTGACTCATCCTGTCATTTTCTTCCCATATCTCATGGGATGAGGAAGTTGGTTAGGTGCCCTCTGCCTCTATATGGCCACTACACTGCTGTGTTCCTTCCCTCCTTTTCTTCCTCCTTCAAACACTTGAAGTTCATGTCATCAGTTTGTATCTCCCATTATCCCTCCTTATTATAATTATTTATCAATTACCCTCCATCCAGTCATTTTTCTGTCTTCATTAGGAATTTCAGTATCTTACCCACTGTCCACTCTCACTGATATTCCCATCATACCTAGGGTGAGGATTCGGCATCCACAGAGATGATTCAGATGACATCTGGTCTCTCAATTCTTCATCCTACTCCTTTCCAAGTATAGTCTCCTCTGCTTCATCTCAGCAACCCTCTTCCACAGCCACGCACAGCATATCACCACCAACTGGTGCCACCTAAGAAAACCCCATGCTCTGACTGGTACCTTCTATAATTTCTTTCATATACTCTAATAGCACCACTCCAATAATATTTATTTCATTTTCATTAGCTTTCCCATTGCTGAGACAAAATACATGACACACAAAACTTACAGGAGGAAAGGTTTAATTTAGCTCACAGTTCCAAGAGATTCAATACGTAGTCCAAGCTGGCTCCAAGGCAGAAACATCATGGTTGAAAGATGTAGCAAAGCTGAGTTCACGGCAGTGAACATAGAGCAGGGAACAGTGTCAGAGAGAAACAGTGTGGGACTGTGTATAGTATTCAAGTTTGTGCCTCACAATCTACCCAGAGACACTCAGAAACTTGCTTTACTTATCTACTAGGCATTTCACAATCCAATGAAGTTGATAAATCAGGATTAAAGGTCACAATTCAACCTTTGCCAACTCCACACCCAAACACATCTTTTTAAATCATATTTAATTACCAAACAAAGATAGTAAAAAGTCTGTAATTCCACCTAACATAACACAGCTATCCTACATACAACTGGAAATGCAATAATCCTTTCCCCAAAGTCCAGAGTTCCAGCATTTTTCAAAAGTCAAAGTCCAAGTCCAAGTCTCTTCTGAGCCTCAAAGCAAACTCCTAGCTATGAACCAGTATGAAAATCAAAATCAGGTTACACCTGGCTGTCCCACTTAAAGGTCATTGGTATATCACTTTGCCATAGGGGACTCCAGGGTCTATCTGTTTGGCATTGTCTGTGCCAAATTGAATACAGTTTGAGTTGAGTTATCGATGAAGAACCTTAAATATGTAGTAAAGCAAGTTAATTTTACTGTTGAAGATTAAAAGCAAAGTAGTTTTCTCAAAATCAGGTTATATAATCCCAAAATACAATGGCACAGGGTAAACATTCTCATTCCAAAATGGAGGAATGGGAGATAGAAAATAATCAGACCAAAATAAGACCTAAACCCAGCAGAGTAGATAGACATTAAGTCCTGTAGCTCCACGTCCAGCATCCAAGGGACACAGTGGTGAGATGTGATTTCCATAGGGCCGGGGTATCCCTAGCTCTCTGGCCTTGCTGGCCGCAGTCCATATACTCTCTCTAGGGCTGGTTCCACTCTCAGGCTGCAGCTTTCCTTGGTAGATGGTCCATGTTCCTAGCATCTCCAATTTCCTGGGGTCTGCATTGCACCTTTGGCTTCATTTCCACTTTCACACACTGCCCTCTCAGGGGCTCCTTGTTTGGCCTCCTAGGTCTTTCCTTTGAAATCTGGATGGAAGTCTTTCTGATCCCACAACTCTTTCATTTTCCATGCCAGTGGATTATCACATGGATAATGCTACAGTCTATTGTCAGCAGAAGCAGTAACCAGGCCCCTTTGGACTGTGGCCATAGTGGCCTCTGAGTGCCTGGATGGCTGAGCACAATGAAATAAACCCCAGGAC
The DNA here is from genome assembly GCA_004026905.1 of Hystrix cristata. Lineage (NCBI taxonomy): Eukaryota > Metazoa > Chordata > Mammalia > Rodentia > Hystricidae > Hystrix > Hystrix cristata. The sequence continues at coordinate 38,946 of PVJO010009765.1, forward strand.
ACAAATTCCCTAGATCCTTCTCTAGCAGGAGTTCTAGGAATTGTTTTCTCAAATGAAATGTTAATATTTTTGTACCTAAATCTGCAGTGGGTGGGTCCTTGCTGAATCCAGATATGCCTTCAAGGCATCTTTCCTCTTGTCCCTATACAAAGTACTTGGTTTCTTTTTTATGATGCTGATCTCTTTAGCAGCTGCATCTCCTTTGGTCCCAACTTTACATATGGTTCTTTCTGGGCCAAAAATTAAGTTTTTAAAATTTTCTGCTCTACTTTTGGCCCCCTATAAATCTGGCTAACAGCGGCTGGCAGTACTGTGCCACAGCCTGAATACTGAACTGTCCTGAAATTTCCCCCACCAGATTAATTAATTCACTTCCCTTACTCTCAGTCTCCTCTAATATCTCAGGACAGGGACAAAACATAAACAAATTTTGTGCCAGAGTGTAACATGGCAGTCCAAACGCCAATGGGGTGCTTGTTGCCACCCTCCTTAGCCTGGCTTTTACATCCACATGCCTCTCAGCACTGTGGTTTTCTGAGCTCCAACCAGAATCACCCATTAGGCTCTTCTTACAGCATTCTAGTGCTTTGCTAGCCTACATCTCCAAACTTTTCAAATTCCTCCCACAAATCAGTTTCAAAATCTTCTAAACCACATAGCCAGGTACAGTCACAGCAATAACTCCACTCTGGATACCGATTTTCTGTATTAGTTTGCTTTTCCATCACTGAAACACAACATCTAACACCCAAACCTTAGAGGAGGAGAGGTTTCATTTAGCTCATGGTTTTAGGAGATGCAGTATATGTTCAGCAGGCCTCAAGGAAGAACTATCACAGCAGAAGGGTGTAATGGAGCAACGCGCTTAGTTCATGGCGGCCAGAAAGCAGAGCAGGAGAACACACCCAGAGAGGAAGGGCTGAGGGACCATGTATAATCCCCAAGGCCACACCTCCAAACTCCACCCAGCACAACCAGAAGTGGACTTTACTAATCCACTAGGCATTTCTTAATCCAGTGAAGTTGGCAAATCAGGATACCCATACCATTGCAGCCTCCACTTTTTCACTTTCTATCACCTTTTTCATATTCTTTCTTCTTTCTCTCTTTCTCTCTTTTTGAGGGGGTGCTGGGGATCAAACTCAGGGCCTTGCACTTGCTAGGCAAGCACTCCACCACTGAGCTAAACCCCCAAGCCCTATTATTTCTTTCTTACCATCACTCCTTTATTGACTTCTTTTACTCCATCATCTGTCTCTGTTCATCAGTCTTTCCTGACAACTTTTGACCCACATAAACAAACACGCAACCTAAGAACTAAACCCTGCGGTAGAAGCCATACAACCATGCTGACTAATTTAAATTTAAATTTATGACTGTAAAGCTTAAATGGGTACTCTACATCTCCTAGGACATTTTTCCAAAAACTTCACTTGCCACAATTTCATATATCCTCCTGTCTCTCACATCTGCAAAATCCCTCCTCCCTCTCAGTCTCAGGTAATGATTTCACCTCATATTTAACTGAAAAAGTAGAAGTAATCAGACAAGAACCACTTAATCTCTATACTACCACATCTGTCCATCTACATTTATCTACACACTTGTACTCGGCCTTCTCTTGTGTTACAACAAATGTACTGCCCTTTTTACAAATTCTTGGCTTCTACTCTGCATTCTCTCTCTTTTTCTCCAACAGTCTTTCCTGTTCTGATCTACCCCATGTATTTCTCCTTCACATCAGTATCCAGCAACACCTCAAATTGTACATCTTTTCAAAAAAAAAAAAAAAAAAAACTCTTTCTAACACTCACCCAGTATTCTGTTCTACCACTGCATTTTATGGCAAATCTCAAAAAAGATACCTACACTTGCTGTTTCAATGTTCATACCTCTCGTCTCCTTCCATCCAATTGCAATTGGCTTCAGACCCTAGAACACCACTAAAATGACCTTTATCATAGTTACCATTTACCTCCATCCTGCCAAACACAATAGTCAAGTTTCCATCCTCATCTTATTTGCTACCCCATCAGCATTCATCACACCATTCACCCCTTTTTAGCCTTCTTTGCTGGGTTTTATACCTTTTTCCAAACTCTGAATGTTGGATTGCTACCAAGCTCAATTGTAGACCCTTTACTCTTCTCTGAACCTACTCAAGTACTAGTTTGAAATAAACCTGGCTCAAACATAACCATTTTCTCTCAGAATGCACTAGTCAAAATGCAGAGTGATGGTTGGTGATATAATGCAATGGAAAAACACTTGCTTAGCATAAACGAGGCCATGTATTCAATCCCTAACACCAGAGGAATAAAGAAAGAAAGGAAAGAAAGGAAAGAAAGAAAGAAAGAAAGAAAGAAAGAAAGAAAGAAAGAAAGAAAGAAAGAGAAAGAAAGCAAGCCTCCCCTAAAGCCTTTATGTGTTCAGAGGTGGGGCTTTCATGAGATAATCTGCTATATCCATTAATCCATTGATGAATTCATACCTGAATGTGCTGGTTAGAGGTGTGTCACTGTGGCACAACCCGGAAGGGGATACTCTTATTCCAGCCCCTTGCTTCCTCTCTCTGCTCTTGGGCTGCCGTGGGGTGAGCAACTTTCCTCTGCCACCCCTTTCTGCCTTGGAGCCAACCAACCATGGACTGGACCCTCCGAAAACCATGAGCCAAAATAGATCTCTCCTCCTTTTAGTTTCTGGTGCTCAATGATGGGAAAGCTGATTAATATATTACCTAATACATTAAATATATTATTTCTCTTGATCGTCACAAAAACTCTGTGAAGTAGGAACTATATTTATCCCACATTACAGTTAAGGAAAATGAGGGTTAGAGAATTTCAGTAACATCTCGAAAGCTACAGAAGTCATTAATTGCTAGTAAAGCAATAAATTAAAAATATTTTGCAAACTCTAAAATATAAGTTATCAATATCTTCAGCTCTGGCTTGGGAAATTTTTTGTAAACACCACCTACGGTACACTTCTTGCATCCTCTTTCTTTATAAAATCTGAGTTGCTACATTGATGGCTCTAGAAAGAACATGAAAGAGCATTTTGTATGTCTTATCCACTGACAGGACCACTGCTGTGGTGTAAATGGTCCGTCTGACTGGCAGAAATACACGTCCGCCTTCCGGACTGAGAATAATGATGCAGACTACCCCTGGCCTCGCCAGTGCTGCGTTATGAACAGTCTTCAAAAACCACTGAACCTGGAGGCTTGCAAGCTGGGAGTGCCCGGTTATTACCACAGTCAGGTGAGCCCCCCTGCTCCCCACCTGCCGGAGGGTTCCTCTGCTCTTTAGGAGGAAAATAACAGTCAACCGTAAGTAGTAGTCTTTCAGTAAAGAGTTCTGCATCTTTTTTCCTAAATCTTGCATTAATTCTTCTTTGTTAGTAAACTGTGAAATGCTAAGTTAGAACCATCATGGGCAAATTTACATTTTAATAAAATGGGCAGAACATAATCTAGCAAAGTCCAACTCTGTTTAAATTAAGACACTTTGTGTAATACCTAGAACTGGCATTCCAAGGAATATTCACCTTAAGTAAATATTTGCTTTATCTTCACTAACTGTAAATTGGGAGGTAGGATTTGTTTATATATATATTTAAAATGTCTCACCAGTTCCAAAGGAATGGCAATTGCTGAAGGTAAAGATAGCAACTGTGTATCAACATTCCCTATTCAGCGGTAATGTAGAACAGTCTTAGTAAAATATTAGGTTAGTGACGTGCGTCACAGATGGTTTATAAAGTCTCCTGTGAGGATCTGGGAATGAGGGGAGATGCAGTACATACATGTACCAATTCCCCAAGATGAATGTGATTATTACATGTCACAAACACATACTAATAAAAAAAAGAAAAGTAAAAAATAAAGAAAATAAAATTACACCTTAAAAGCAAGGTCAAAAAAAAAAATGAAACGAGGCAGTGAATAAATAAATAAATAATTTTTAAAAGATGATTTACATACAGATGGATTTTGAATAAGTGTTTCCAGGCTGATGAAAATAAAGCGATAATAATCATCAAATATTTGGGAAGTTCTTGCCAAATGCCAGACGCTGTACCAAGGGCCATACAAATACTAATGCCTTTCATGCTCTAAAGTTGGTGCCTATATGATCCTTAGATGAGGAACTGAGATATGACATGGTGATTGGTACCCTGTCCGAGGTCACAAAACTGGTAAATTGCAGCCAGGATTCAAACCCAAGCTGTCTGGTTCCAAGGCAGATGCTAAGCCAATAAAGACTTGGTAAGAGTCCCCAGAATCCCTGCTGAGAGTTCCAACACTCCTGCCATCATCCTCTGCTGTCGCCACACACCGAAACACCATGTCCTGCGTAGAGGGTGGCCCCTCTGAGGGAGCCTAGTTGCGTTTATAATCATAGTACAAACTTTAACTATTACTCTCGTGACTGATAAAATGCTCTCCATATTTCAGCATCAGAAGTGGGGTAGGCAGACAAGTCTTATTGGACTGTAATTGTGTATAAACCGCATCACCTCTTTGAAAGAGACCAACGGTAACCTATAGGTCCATCACTAGGTGAATGGATAAAGAAAATGTAGTATTTACACACAATGCAGTATTGCTTTGCCAGAAAGGATGAATTCAAGTAATTTGTAGGAAAACAGATACACTTTGAAACCATAACTTATGTGAAATGAATCAGACACACAAGCTTAAATATTACATGGTTTCTTTTATATGAGAAACCAAAAATATAAATAAAGAGCACAATAAAAGATAGGTAGTAGGAGGTAAGGAAATAGATCTTTCTCAAATGGGAAGAAAATCAAGAAATGAAGGGAGAAGGGAGAGGCAACAGGGATGAAATAAAAAATTAAAATGTATTAGGTACATGGACCAACTCCACACAAGGAATGTAAACAGTACGTACTGCAAACACGTGCTCATAATAAAAAAGAAAGAGTCAAAACTAACACTTGCCTTCGGACAGTTTCTTTCACAGAAACACTATTTTTCCTAGCACCTGTAACATTCTAGTTATGAGAACAAGCCTGAAATTGCTAACTTTTCTCAAGGTCAAGTAGATTAGATTTGAAGATTCAAATCCTTTCTCCTCTCCGTCGTGGGACTCCCGTGCTCACTGCGCCAGCCTCTCTAATGTCTTCCCTTTCAGCTCCGTCTTTTACCGTCTCCACCTGCACCACCTTCCAGCTCTTCCGTGCCCACAAAATATCATTACTCAGCCCTGCCCCTCCCCCAGCGTCCTAGAGTCTGGCACTCCTCCCTCTGTCCCATATTCCTTTGTGCTCCTGTGTCCTCAATTTCACTCATTCTTCACTCTCATCATAGACTCTTATCCTTTCTGATTCTCCCTACCTCAGTTTCCCCATTCTCTGACTTACACATCCAGCTAATTCTGCCTAAAAATTCTTTTCCACGCAGCAAAATATGCCACTCCAATTCCTGATATACTTCTGTTATCATATTCACTAGTTTGGACTACATTTGTTCACAAGTTGTTTTTTTTTTTTCTATGAGTCTCCATAAGGCCCATATATCACTCAAATCTATAGCTTCAGTAGTCAGCATAGCCAAGCACAAAGTAAGCACTCAATAAATCTCTGGTGGGCGGATGAATGAAGAAGTGAGTGGCTCTTTTTTTACATCCATATTACAGTTTTGCAAGATCTACAATGCACGAATGTGCTACGATAGCTGTGAATACTAACGAAATTGGCAAAGTCATCATGAGTGTGGTAATGGTAGAAATCAACCAGGATTTTACTTAGCAGGATATATATATGTAGCATATATAAAACTATGCTCCATTTACCTCAACTGCTATGTGCAAATTCTGACCATGACACCTCAAGAGTATGGTAATGGGCCAGAGGAAGTAAAGCCCCATGCGAATGATCAGCTTCATGAACACTCACTAATAGGAAGAGATAAAAAACTGGGGTTTTGTCTGTGAGCTCCATGAGGGAAGCCCCGTTGCTGTCTCATTGCAGCTAAATTCCCAGCCCAGTACCCGGCATCAGGCACAAGTGGGTTCTATGTACGTATTACTAGGTGAATGATCATTTCCGGGTTTCCCGGAGAATATAAATGGTCTGTGAACCATCAAGTGTGTTACAGGGGTCCTGTTGTAATCATTACCTAATAGCTCATTCCATTCATTCTGAAAATGTTTATTAGGTTCCTACTTGTGCCGGGCTGTTATTCTAGCTTCTACAGATTCAATGATGAGCAAGATGAAATCCGTAACAGAACTTGCTAGCAGGGGAGGAAGATAATAAACACGTTACCAAAAATTGTGTGGTAGCAATAAATGCCACGAGCAGAAATAAAACAGGGAAAAGCATGCAGATTTTGATAGGGGAGAGGATATTGTCTCGATAGTGGTCAGGAAAGGCTTCACGGAGATAATACTTACAAAGTTCTGAAGTAAGCGAGGAAATGAGACACTAGAAGATTGTGGGCAGAGAGTTCTAAACCAAGGAAGTGGCAGGTGCAAAGGCCCTGGAGAGGGAACACTCCTGGCTCTTTGGAGGAGTGTCAGAGGAGATCGGTCTGAAAAGAGAGGAATGAGTGAAGGGTGGCTGGAAGGCAAGGTGGGTCTGGAGCCTGTGAGTGGACTCAGGCTCTGGGGAGCCAGTTAGGAGGCCACTGCAGTGACTCCACAGTGAGACCTTGGCAAGCCAAGGTGGTACCCGGGAGTGACAAGAAAGGTTTGGATGTGGGAAGGATGCTTGAAGTAGACCAAAGAGGATTTGCTTAAGTGTTGGATAAAGGATGAACAGTTGAGGATAATTCTGAGGGTTTTTAAATTTGGGTATCTAGGTGAATGGAAATGCTGCAGTGGAAAAGAAGAAAAGTAAATGGGGACAACTCAAAGAACGGCAAAGACAGAGCATGTACAGGGGCTAACAAGGGACAAGGGCAGAGTCAGGAAGGACAGAAGCTCAGAGGGCCACTGGTAGCCACTGGGTAGAGCCTCAACGTCATGGTCAGCCCAGGACATTTGCTGGCATTTGCTGGCAAATCTAGAGCCTTCGCATGGGGATTTCATGGCTCATGGAATCAGCTCTGGATATTGTATTTCCTAAGTTTTCTCCATGATTCCCAGGAGTCCAGTGGAGGTCGCTCGGATGGTAGCTCTGGCTTTGCACGCACATCACCACAGGACTCCGCGCAGTGACTAAATCAGGGTGTGCCACCTATAAATGCTTACTGGATTATGGCACGTAAGAATGAATAAATAAAATCTAATCACTCTTTTGCGTGCACACGATGGCTTTTCAAATTCTCATTAGAATCCAATAAGGATATGTTGAAATATGACGTGAAATGAGAATTTAGGGAGCTTGATGTAGGGGTTCCTTTAATAATTTGAATGGCAACAGAAGACCTCTGGTTTTCATGCACCAGAAGCACTTTTTCCTGAAAAAATAACTGTACCCTCAAGTCACCAATAAAACCCTTGGGGAAGGGAAAAATTCAGATTTTATTGAGAATATACTGTCCACGCATTTAATATGGAAAATATATAATGCTAAAATACCAACACTTTTGTTCATGAGACTGAGTGATGCATCTAAAGACAAGTGGGACACAGAATAAGTATCCAGCAGCATTATTTAAGTTCCCTTAGCAAAACACTTCTTTTTCTTTTGTGCTGGGGATCGAACTCAGGGCTTTGTGCTTGCTAAGCAGGCACTCTAACCACTGAGCTAAATCCCCAGATGCAAAACACTTCTAGTAGCTACCTCTCCGCAGGGGTATGAAAACAGCCTGGTTGTGAAACTGGACTCTTGGGGGTACCGATTTGAGTAGGAGGCTGCTCTCCACACATCTCTTACATCTTTTTTCCTGGTTCCTCTCATGACGTGGCGGGTCACCTGTTCCTCCAGGGCTGCTATGAACTGATCTCTGGACCAATGAACCGCCATGCCTGGGGTGTCGCCTGGTTTGGGTTTGCTATTCTCTGCTGGACTGTGAGTATTGCCCTGCACGTATCTTATTTCTGGAAGGGGTGACCTTAAGATCACCATGGTCACTGGAATCACACTAGAAGATCTAGACAGAAAACCTTGCAGTTGAATGCTGGTCAGGAAACTTCTGGCACCAGAACAAGGACAGGGGGTTCTCCGCGGCCTGGGGAGCTAACTCCCTCCCAGGAAAAGGATATACAGTGCCTGACTTTTCTTCAGGCTCCTTGGGGCCCCCTCGCCTCGCCAGGGGGCCAGATGGCCTCTTTCCTGTGCCTGGACTTAGTGAATGCAGTCTGATGCTCCAGATCTCCAGATCTCATTAATTCATGACAACTAGATCTCAGAGATCTCTCTAGATGGCTCCTGCCCAATACGAATCTGCCTAGCTCCATCCAGAGAACTGCCTCTGCCAGTCTCATTGCTTCCAGCTGCCCCCTTTACCTGATGCACGTAAAACAAGAGGCCAGAGCGATGCTTCTCAGCCCCGGCTGCACATTAAAACCTCCTAGAGGAGCTTTTTTAAAAAACACTTGGGCCTCGACCTCTGAGATTCTGATCCGTTGAGCCGAGGCAGGTCCTGGGCTTGCTTTATCCCCCTAGATTATTCTAGTTTGCTGCCAGGACTAAGAACTATTGCATTTGGTTGACAGTCCCAAACTCTCAACATCAGAGCCCCTTGACACTCTCAAAATACATTTAGGATCCCAAAAAGCTTTTGTCTGCATGACCTGTATCTGTTGATATTTACCCTCATTGGAAATTAACAAAGTAAAAGGTTAAATATTTATTAATTCATTTAAAAATAATCCAGTTACAAATTAACACAAATGACATATTTTTGGTGGGAGAAATAACTATTTACAAAAAAAAAAAATGAGGAAAGTGGCAGTGTTGCAAATCTCCTTGAAATCAGACTTAGTAGAAGACAGCTGGATTTCCATATGTACTCCTTGATTCAAGCTGTTGTAATATGTGACCAAGTTGGAAGAAAATATATCCTTCACAAACATGAGTAGTTGAAAAAGCAGGAATGTTCTAATGATCTCGTCTGAAGATAACCATGAATATTACTCTGATACTACATCAAACACCGCAAGTCTCTTAAAATCCATTGCAAAATGGAAACTAAAAATATATTAGTGAACTTTTCATCCTTTGCTACATTAAAATGCATTACATTGGCTTGTCTTGAACTTTTCATAAATCTTTTATCCATGCATAATTCTGTAACATCATGAATTGGCTATTTGGGAAAATATTGGTTCACTGTACTAAGCAGATTTCCAAACATGGATTGGTTTATTTATGCAATGCCAAAGATGATATTCATTGATATTGAGTAGGTGCTTCATAATTTCTTGAGCGAATGAACGATTATAACTGTGAAGTTACCATTCATATTAGTGGGAACTATAGGAAAACATCTAAGTATCTTGGTACGCCACACCAGTTGTAGCCCTTGATATTTCCTTGGATTCTGGATATAATAAACCTCCCTTAAAATTCAAAAGAGGGAAGTGAATTAAAGGTACTGAGGTTCCTCCATGGTCAAGATACCATGTCAAATGCTTTGAATATTAAATCGTCACGGGGGTAGCTCGGTAGGGACCTGCCAGTTTCATGTTACAAGGCACGGTGTTTAAGAAGAGGTCCTGGCGTCTCCAGTTCCCTGCTACTTTCCCATAGTAGTTAATGAAATAAACTCCACAACTGACCCTGCCTGGGTTGGAACCAGCACCTGTTTATTCTGTGACTTTGGATGAGATCCCAATCTCCATGCCTTGGGTTCTTCAGAGAGTCTTAGAAGTAACCATGCCCAATGTCTACAAGGTCTCCTAGTAAACCTTGGGCCCCATCATTATTTCATTATCTTGTTCACGCCTCCATCTCTGAGGTAGGTAGAGAAGATGTTCTACTTACTTCACAGATGCGGGAACTGGGGTTCAGGAGAGCTAAGTCCCCTGGAAGTAAGCGCCGGGTCTGAAACCGAGCCCAGACGGTCCAGCTCCTTGCCTGAGTCAGATGTGCTGAGGTCTGTGGCACCCTTCAAAGACAGCTGTTCCCGACCAGCTGTCCCCTGGGAGGAGAGGTTCAGTATTAGAAGCCAAAAACTCTCACCCCAAAATGGTACCTACTAGAAACAGGAATACACTAGAGGCTTAGACTAAAGGCTAATTAGAAGGGCAAGAGGAAAGAATTTCTCCGGGGTAGGAGTGGGGGTTTAGTTTAGCACAGAAATGAGAAGCTCAACCTCGGAAGTCAGGGAATCTGGGAACTGGGGTTGGAAAGTGGGGAACAGAGAAACTGCTCTGAGTGGCAGGCTCTGAGCGATGCCTCAGAACAGAGGGACTCAGTGTCACATCTGATAGTGTAAGCTGTTTAGGGAAAGTCTACTCTTAGAAAACAGAATGTCGCCTAAGCCTGAATGAACCTAACCTCATTTTTTTTTTCAAATATGTTTCTTAAAATTTTTTAAATTTATTTTTGTTTTTTTCCTTTTATTCTAGTTTTGGGTTCTCCTGGGTACCATGTTCTACTGGAGCAGAATTGAATATTAAGCAAGAAGTGTGACCATCATACCTCCTTCCTCTGGTGACTCTGGATTTGGTGCCGGAACCTGCTCACTCCTAATATTCCACGCTTGTGCCCTGAAGAAATGTACACATCTGTCTCACATCACACGGCAGAGTGCGTGGAGCTGCTTCGGGCTCTTTGGCTCTTATGGTTCTCAGGAGTAGGGTTGTTCGTCCTAGTGTAAGATTCTGCATCGTTTTATGGTCTGCAAGACAGAGAATTTGGAAAGTGGTGACTACTCTCATCCCTGTTTATTTTTTATTTGTGCATATAAAGACATTCAAAGGAAGCTGCATTGTCACAGTAGGCCAGGTGTATTTGAAGGGCAAATTTGCCTGCATTTCTCACTAAAATAAATCAGGCTTCTATCTATCTCAGTGTTTTCCAGATGAGAGAAGGAAGGAAAGAATCCAGAAATGTACCATTAGCCTTTTATTCCACGGCTTCTGTCTAATGAGACTCCATTAATTCTCTTGATACTGTTTTCAGACCCTCTTATTCTCTAGTGCAATCCCTGATCTTTAATTAACAATAGTTCAACCCTCCTCTCATGCCTTATGGAGTGCTTCATGTTTAATATTTTCAATTCACCATTAATTAAAAGTACATGGAGCCAGGTGTGGTGGCACACTCCTGTAGTCCCATCACTCAGGAGGCTGAGGCCAGCCTGGGCTACATATTGAGCTCAAGGTCAGCCTGAACTACATAGCAAGACCTTGCCTCAAAAAAAATTACTAATAATAATAATGATAAACTATATGGAGCTGGGCACAGTGGTCCATGCCTGTCATCTTAGCACTCTGGGAGGCTGAAGCAGAAGCATCACAAGTTTGAGCCCAACCTCTATAATTTAGCAACTTAAGGAGGCCCTGTCTCAAAATAAAAAATAAAAAGGGCTGTGAATATAGCTCCATGAGAAGGCCCTGGGTTCAATCCCCAGTACCACAAAGAAAAGAAAAGAGAAAAAGAATAGAAAAGGAAAGCAAAAAGAGCACCTATACTTGGGGACATAGAGTCTGTTACATATTTATTCAGCGTTGATCTGAATTGTCTTGACATAAAACATCTATCAAACAGGCAAGATATAAGCCAGCTATCAGAGTGGGTGATTTATGGGAATTTTTGTTTGCTATCCAAATATTTCTCTTCTGGACTGTTTCCATTTGTGGTCCTAAAGGACCACAGAAACTCAACATTTCCTGCTTACTCTTAAAAATAAAAAGGGTTTTAAATATGTTCACTTTCTTTCGTTTTTTTGTTTTTGGTTTTTTTTTGTACCAGGGAGTGAACTTGGGGCCTTGGGCTTGCCAGGCAACCACTGTAACCACTGAGCTAAATCCCCAGCTGGTACTTTCTTTGGTTTTTACCAGTGTCATAATTGATCCTGTGTGAGTCTAACAACATGGGTTCTCCAACAGGAGAGCCCAGTTCACAGGAGCAAAGGCGGAGGAGATGGAAAGTTTCCTGCAGGACGCTGGTTCGCCCCTCCGCCCAGGAGAACAGCGGGAATGCTGTGTTTGCTTTTACCTTTCGCTCTTACTACACTTACCCCAGAAAAATCCGTTCGCTCCTGCTCTTGGAGGCGATGTCAACATCTCTGATACCAGTGGGCCAGTGAAGAAAACGCACTTGATCCTTGGGGACAGCCGGTTGAGTCACAGAGCACCCCATCATGGCCCCACCAGCTTCTGTAAATGAGGCTGAGTTTGGGCAGAAGAGGGCTGAGGACGATGGGATGGGGGGGCATGCCCCTTGGAGGCACCTGGTGGCCAAGCTGGGGCGACTTGATCCCTGACCCCACGATAGGTGGCCAAAGCAGCTTACTCCGTCCCTGCCTCACCTTGTCTCTCAAGAGTCAAGACACCTTGGTATCAGGGTGAACGGGCCCAGCACTCGGCTGAGGAGGCTGTCTTCCGTGGTCTTCCAGGAGAGGGGAGAAGCTTACTCACGCAAAGCTTTTTTCTCCCTTTCCTACTCCCACACACATCTGCTGCCATTTGCTTCCACACTAATGAGGTTTCCCAATGCCCCAAGCCCACAGCTGCTCTCTCTCTCTCAGGCTTCCATGCTCCCGAATGCTCTCTGCCTACACATTTCCTTTCCCTTCCCCTTGTGACTGGATCTCGGCCAAGCCAAGGAAAAGGCTTTTGAAAACGAATTTATACTGAGTGACAACCAGCCCCCGCTCCCTTAATCTCGGTGAGTTTTTCCTTGACAGTAGCAGGAAAGAGGTATTGTGAGGCAAGACGGGCCTTAAGTCAAATCACCCGCTGCTCCTTAATTCAAATCACCTAATTTTCCCATAAGCCGTGACTAGGAAGAGAAAGGCCTCTGCTCCCTGCCCCTTCTCAGTTAGCTTCCTATCTAGAGCCTGAGGGTCATCCTTCACAGAAGGTGCAAATTCCACTACAGTGGGGACAAGCCCAGTGAGATCCGCAGTCACAGACCTGCCCCTGCTTTCTGACAGCAGCATCTAATACAGAGCAGACCCTGCTTTCCCAGCCCTCCCCCAGTGACTCAACAACTGCCCAAAGGCTATCAAGGTTCATTATAATTCTCACGCAGTTGCAATCCCATTTTTTTACAAGAGAACTTTGCCATTTATTCCTCCTGTCTAACCCAAATTGAGTGTCTTTTGGTCAACACCTAACCCAATAGGTTCATCTAGAGATGTGTTCCGGGGTGGGGGGGTAGGCTGAAGGGTACTGACACCCTCCAAATACCTCTCCCCATCTTTATTTTCTCTCTTAACCAGTTTCTCTATCTGCGACCAAGAAGTGGTTAGGAACAGAAGCTTTGGTGCCATATGCTTGGCTCCAGACCCTGGCTCTACATAACTCTGACAAGTCACTTCGTTTTTTGGAGCCTTCTTCAGAAAAATAAATCTAGCTCCACGCAGCACTGAGAGGGTTCAGTAAGCCATTAAAGTGTGGATCAAAATGGCTAACAATCTACAAGATACCTAACAGGACGATACACCATAAATCCAGTGGCCCATAATCCATGGGAACACACCAACTAATGCGATGTTGCTTCAATTTATTGTAATAAGTTTAATGACCAAATATATGGGTCCAAATTTCCTGGCCACCACATAATAGCTGTGAGTAATAACTTTCCAGTAAAACTCCAACTTGGTAGTGGGAGAGTGTCCTGAGGTCATCAAGGTAAGGTATTTTAATGACTACATCTGAAATTCTCTGTATTGTTTCTACAATCCTAGCAATAAAATGTGATTTCTGACCTTGCTGCCTTCCAGGGAAACCCTCTATTTCCCTTACACTGTGTTATCTGGGGGAGTTGTCACAGTATTTGTGTCAAGAGAGATCTGATTCAAAGGTCACCTGTCCTCTTACCAACTCTGGCACGTTAACTTGAATCGTTTTCTGTTTGCAACACACACACACAGCTATTAGGAAATTAAAATTTAAAATTTTTAAAAGAGGAAAAACGATATGGAGCAAGTTTTCAATTATTATTATGCCCTACCCTTCACCAACCTCTCTTCTAAGCCCCCAAAGTACACACACACACAAACACATACACACACACACACACACACACACAAAAGGGGCAATACTTTAAAATATCTTAGTGAAAAAGAACTTACACATGGACCTGAATATGCTCCACCATGTAGGACACATTAATGGTTTTTGACAAGGACTTGGATGAAGTGAAAATTTCGAGTACAGCAGAAAATATCGTTCAATTCCCTCAAGAGTCTATACTCACAGAGCATTTTGGCTTCCCAAGAAAACTATCCCATTGGGACTTAGGTGTAAGTAAAAAGGCTAAAGGCAGAATAAGTAGGAGGGGAGTCTGTAAAACAAGAGTTCAAAGAGACAGATGATGATTCAAATGTACTTTTTAGGGTCTAGAAAATACTGAACTTCTGTAGAAGGTAGGACAGGGATATAACGCCAAGAAAACTACCTCGAAGACTGAAGCAGCTCAGGTGAAGACAACATGGTATACTGATCGGGAAGTCAGGAGATCTGAGTTTGGCTGCAACCCTCCATTTACCAGTTGTGGGATTTCTGGCAATGACTTGCCTGTCCTGGACCTCCACTTCCTCCTCTGCCCCTCTTATCTCAAGAGTCTGCAATGTCCATAAAATGCATAGAGAAAAGTCACAATCTGTTAAGCACCATAAAATGAATGGCAGCATAGTGAGGAAAAAAGCAATAAAAACTTTAAGTAGCAGACTCTTTGTGTCGGGTGGTTATGATGTCCAAATAGTCTGCGCCCGTATAATCCTTAGCCATCACAGCACACATGAGCGTCTCTACAATGTGGAAAATGCTCAGCCTCTCATGGCGACTGACTAGGAAAAAAACATACAAGGCAGGGACTGGGATAAGCTCAGCTCCTTTGAAGCAAAACTCCACAGCTCGGCTGTGAGGTGAGAATGAGGAGGGTGGCAGCAACTAGCAAGCAGGTGGCCACCGAGCCAGACTCCCTGTGCCGCTCAAGTGGCAGAGTGGCATAAAGATCTTAAAAAATTATCCTCCACCTCGAGAAGTTTCACAAGTCATTATTTTGGTTGAAACAATTATCTGAAGAAAAGTAAAAAGCATAGTTCAGCAGTTTCCAACATTTTTTAAATTGCAGAACTTACTAGTAAGCAAAAAGCAAAATCAGGGAATTATCACATGGTATTAGCCATATTGTTTCCATTGAGTAAGAAACCAGGTTCTCAAATGAGTCTGCAAATTCTTCAGGCACACCATTTATCTCATTGTACTCCCTGCCGTGACCAGAACCCACTGCCTCCAAGCTGCAATCTATTAACACCTTAATAATTAAAGGAGTGAGGCAGAAAAGTACTAGAGAAAAGTTCTGCAGGAAAAAGTGGGGGAGGAAAGGGGAAGGCTCACTTTACTATACACCCCATTAGCAAATCTCCCAAGAATGAAACTCCGTTAGCAGTCTGGGCAAAAAATATGAAAACAATTAGTACTTTTCTGCTGAATAAAGGGAAAAAAACCCAACTTTTACTACCTGCACTGAATAAAATGTAAGCCAAGCTCACCCTTAGGTAAACCCATCATATCTATAAAATATGTGTCCTTCCAAATTCTCCTTCTCCACTTGGGTGGTGACTCTACCTGTCTTTCTTGGGTAGTTCTAACTGTCCTTCCCCCCTCTTTGTTTGGGAGATGTGATTTACCCTGATTGGCTGGTACCCACTCATGTTAAGGTGTAACAGTGAGGGTGCCATGTAATGGTGGCTTGCAGGCTCCTGGGGCACAGGTATACTGTGATACTTGCTTGAGAACATCCATTCCTTCCTTATCGATGTGTCCATTCATTCTCCCACGCAAACAGAATATGTGCACGGCTGTTCCCACCCAGCAATAGAATGGCGCCAATGCCCTTCCTTTGATTCTCTCCCCCTGGCCCTTCACCTCCCTGAGAAGCTCAGAGGCTGGTGGTTTCTCTCCCAAATCGCCATCGCTGCTCAGGTCAGTACCACAGCTCATCATCATTCCAAATCCAAGGCATCCCAGACCCGGGCCCCCTCAAGGGCCGGCTTCACTCCTGCCTGGCCCATGTCCAACCACTGTTCCCACTGTCGATTATGGGAAAGGAAGTGGCACAAGAGGAAGAAGAGAACTAGAACCTGGAGGGGCCCCGGGAATGAGAAAGAACAGTGCCTCTCTGAGCAGGCTGTGCAGGAGCTCGTACACAAGAATGGGGAGAGGAATGGAAGAATGGAAGAGAGTGGGAGCGCTTTGTGATGGCCAAAGTGCCTCCATTTTATCTTAGCTCCTCTGTGTTACATGGCCTCCATGGGAATCTGGCATCCATTTTATCCCAGCTCTTCCTTGTTAGATGGCCTCCATGGAAACCTGACCTTTTGCTGAATTGTTAGCTCTCTACAAACTCCCCTGAAGCCACCGTCTGTGGGGCAGAATAGTCTGCATCTAGTGTTGCTGAAGATAAATTGCTTTTCTTGAAAAATGTGTTAACTGACAGTTCTATAACAATCCTGTGATTCTGATGTAATTACAGTTTCTGGTAACAATCCTGTGATGTGGATGTAATTACCCTCTGCCTATAAAAACCCCATTCTGTGTCACATCAGTTGCTGAGAGTTTTTTGGTGCATGAGCCCACTCTTGACCACCAGCTAATAAAGGACTCAAATTGGCATACACTGTGTGTGGCAACCATCCTTCTCACACCCAGATGAAGGGACCTCCGAGTGGCCATTGGGGTCAACTCGGGGTTCCCACTTCATTCGGAGGCCCCAGTGAGATGCAGAACCCACCCGGGGAACCGGCCTCACTCCTGGTCTCCCAGCAGACTCAGAACTTACACCAGAGGTGCCCCCAAGATGTTCCAGAGCCCCATATCTTCTGTGCTGCCGCTTTGGAAGACCGTGAGAGACTGCTGCCATCCACCATCAGGCAAAATCTTCAAGTCCTCTGGTAAGTGACTGCCACTCTGTTTTTCTGTCCGGTCTGAGGGCAATCTGACGAGGAGCCCCCTCCTCACTCTCCTCATTAGTCAAGACGTTGACTGAGGAAAGCCTGGTTCTGGTTCAGTCTGACTCCTGGTTCTGGTCCTGTTTCTGTTCTGTTTTTAGTTTTGGTTCTGACCTTGTCTTTCCTTGATGAAGTTCTGGGTGGGGGAGGAAATTGCTTTAACCTCTAAATGTGTGTGTGAATGAATGACGGCCTGGCTCACTTGCGTTCCAGGCACAAATTTATAGCTCCACAGCCTTTGGGCTATGGAGTTCTAATGGGCCCTGACCTGCGGTTCCATGGTAACTTCATATGGCTTAACGGCGACTCACCTCCCCATAATAGGGCGTGCTGACCAGGCCTGGGATTACGGAACTTGACTAAGAAGCACTAAGTTCCCGCGAGGGACGCAGCCAGGTGGCCATCTGAGTGGCCTTCTCTTCGGAGCGGGCAGCCCACCCTTGTTTGTCTTGTGTCATCGCTGCAGGGTGGGTTACACAGGGAGGAGGGACGAATCTATGTTCTAAAGGCCCTTTTGTCTTCGGGCTCTCCACCAAAAATTACTCCTTTGAAATCTTACAGGCTCACCTTCTCCTTCCCTTGGGCGTTCCTCTGAGCCACCTTATTGTGAAATCAGGCTGCCCCTGAAAAGAGTATCTTTTTGTCAGAATGGCCTCTTCCAGCTGCACCACTGGTCCACCAAGCTGCTCTGGATGAAATAGCCCTTACTGTGTGTGCGGTGCTCTTTTGAACCCCATAATGAGGCTGTTTATCCTGTGTCACCACTTTTTATACCAGCTGACATGCCCTCTGGTCACTTTCCTTCCTGGGCACCTCTGAGGGTCTCGCATACCCTCGAGTCCCCTGGAGCATTAATCTCCCTTTGGGTGAATTTGTCCCTTGCCTGTGTTCACCTGGATAAAATCCCCATTCTCACTCATCTCCCTAAGGTACTTAGAGGTTTGAGCCATTTTTAAGAGCCTCCTGGTCACAGGGCCTGAGACTATCAGGCATTTCAAGAGTAGGGACACCAGTGCTATTTAAGATATAAGTCCCTCAAGAGAAGTTCCACACAGATGAGCCACTCCTGCCCTCATGAAGCAGGGGGCGGTGGGGGACGCTTTCAAAGCTATCTGTTGTTGTTTGAGTGATAAAGTATTGTTTTGTTTGGCCACAAGTCCCCATCCTCACCCATCTGCCTCCTGGCCAAAGTTCAGATGGGATGGGGACTGGGTGTATCAATTTTTAATTAAATTTAATAATGAAGATCTGGTCTTAGAAAGAGAGACTACCCATGATGTTAACAATAAGGACAAATTGTCCTCTTTCCCTTAAAAATTCAGGGACTTAATAAGAAAAGGATTCACCTTTGGTCCCCTATTCCACATGGGACCCTCAGGAGTCCCTTTCCCTGCCTGATCCCCAGCACCCCAGGCTGGCCACTCCAGCTCAACAGGAGCTGGCACCAACTGAGGAGGACCTGGTCCCAGGCGTGGCCACCGCAGCCACGTGTGGGAGGAAAACTGACCTTATCCGCAGTTTAGGAGAAAATTAAGAGGGTGCCAAAAGGGGGTTCAGAATCTTTCAGTTCTCAAGGGCTACGGGACTTAATCCCTCTTCCCTTTGAACAAAGTCTCCCTGGGCAAAAAGAAAAGTCAAATTACAAATCTAATTGATAAATTTACTTTTGGCTTCCCATTTAAGTTGGTATTTTCATTTAACTAATGTACATGAAATATTTCTTGTGTTTTGTAAATTCTTATGTTAAAATTTGGGTTAACCTGCCCTTCTTTCTGCTCTGTTAGTTTAAGATAAAAACTCTGACTCAAAGTCTCCTGATAGTCTGCCAAGTTTAAAACTCTAACAATGAGACCTAAAGAGAAAGAAAGGAAAAGGAAAAGAAACAAAAAAACAGGAGAGAGGGACACTTTAAAATGCAAGTGGAAAAAAAATTTTAAATAAAATAAAATAAAATGCAAATGGCCACTGCCATGTTTGTTGTCAGAAGTTTATAACAGGATAAGAGCAATAAATGTATAGACAAAAAGGCTATAAGAGATGTACTCTTGATATGAGAAGATTTTATATGATGAAATTTTACCCTGCTAGAAGGGTAAAAAAAAAAATGACAGGACTGAAAGATTCAAGAACTATATATTGAGGAAAAGTTTATAGAAGATACAATTTACAGAAAGAAATATATGGTTAGTTGTTGGTGTGGTAATACTCAGGAGATGGGGGCAGCTGAAGCCCTGACCCTATCAGTTGTTCCTTCCCAGCACTCAGCTGTCCTCTAAGAGACTTCAAAGTTACATGGGACTTATAAATAGAGGCCTTAGATTCTGAGAACATAAAGGTTATATGAAGGAATCTGACTGCCACTATTCTAAGATGAACATCAACGCCCCACCACTCTCTGCTTGCATACCTGCTAGAAATGTACAATCATGGGTTAATAAGGCTTAATAAACACGGCTGCAACCCATGGACTCCCGTTGTTATTCAGCCCTGTGCTTGAAAAGTAACCACAACTCCCTGTGTGTTCCCAAGCCTTGTCCCTAACTGGTAACCACAACTCCCCTTCAATGCAAAGCCTGTACGAGAGTATCCAATCTGGTCTCTAGTGCCAGAGCAGTCCCTCTCAGGTTTGTCAAATATATGTTCACCTTATAGATGGGTAGACATTCATGGCATTAGCCCACTGCTTGGGATTCACATAGCTTAATGGCAAACTAATTTAAATCAGTTAAAAGAATAGAGATATCTTAGGGGTTGATGATGTGTTTCTATCAAGATTGTCAGGTAACCAAGATGGTGTCCAGAATCAATTTTGTAAATGCAATGCCTATTGTTATGTGTAATAACTTAAATAAGTTTTGGTCAGAGATTTTATATATATATATATATATATATATATTTAAAAATTGTCTGCTATAATGCATCATCTAAGACAGTTGTTGGGATGACTTAAAGGAGACTCCTTAGACTTAAAAAAAAAAAAAAACTGAAAGACAAAACTGCTCTTTGCAATTAAAAGGCCAGCTGCCTATACCAAATTTTGTCCAGTTTCTCCACTGGTAGATGGCTTGTTCAGTTTTCCAGGGGCTTATGATGCCACACCCAACAGTTATCAAATAATGGATATGAATTAATATGATATATAAATGAGTTAGATATAATTAAGAGACTAAGAGGTTTCCTTTTTTATTGTTAAGTTTATAGTTACTAAAAGTTGAGTTTTAAGAGTTAAAGATTATTTAACTATTGGCTTATAGAATATCTACAATAATCAGTTTATGATTTGGTTAAATAAACAGCTACTTAGTTTATGACATAAGCTGTACATCTGGGAACTAAGATATATTGATTGGACAAGACCCAGACCAGGTTCGGTGGTTAGATTCAATGTTAACCGTGTGGGGAAAATTGATTCAGTTCTTGTCCAATTTGGTTTGTAAGCAGAATTACAAAAAGAGTTATGTTTATGAACTGAAACAGGTAGATGGATAGGGATAGATATGATATTCTGTGAGTCTATGCTTTAAAGTTGTTTATAGAATTAAAACCACATGGGTTTGATACATGCAGTGTGATTGATGTATGTTTTCTTTTATACAATACCCAGCTAGCTCTTGGACATATGAAATGATTAGGATTTCTGATGACTCTCTAAAGTTGGCCTAGCCATTTAAATCTTGATCTACATCTATTGGCTTTGATTAAACATTCTACTATTTTATAAATGAAACACTTATACTTTTGATAAGTCTATTTGTGATCAGAAATGGAAACACAATTTCTGAAACTTATAAAAGGTCTAAAATGTCCTTAAATCCTGTCAGTACAGTTATACCTTATAAACTTATTAAAAGAGTCTGTTTCACTTTAAGAATAAAAACTAAATCTGCATAGCTGTGATACTAATTAGTGCTAGCTTCATGAGGTATTAAATGTATCTGTGTCTTGCAAGTGTACAGCCTTCCAAAGATGCAGAATTTAAGAAAATATCTTTATGATTATAAACTATCAGGCTTGGACGTCTGGTTTTCTCTTGCTTGTGCTCCAGCTACTCATGATAAAATGCACATGTTGGTCCAACATGGGACAACTAGCCTGAGAGGGCAGCTACTTTTTAGACTCATGGTCATATAACTGTTACATACTTGTGTTACGATAGTCAAATGTACAGTCCAGATTGTGCCATTAGAGATTAAACATTGATGGCCTGTGGGGTATGTCTGTAGACAAGTACATTGTTTAAAAAAAGATACCTTTTGAAATAACAGATACAAATAAGGATTTATGCTATCTGATGTCTTATAATTAGACAATAGTAACCAATTACTAAAATAGAGATTTAAATGCATTTCAGAGATGATAACAAAAATCTAACGGTTCTGTTATAATGTCATCCTTGTAAAACTTTGTAACTGTTACCTGTTAACATTCTGTAAAATTTTGGCTTCTAAGTCAACCATGATTGGTAAAAGAAATAACAGTTCTCTAGTCATACTTTATATTTTAAATTGCTTGGTATCCAGATAATACTGTGATAGTTAAATCTACCACTATTAAAGTGGGCTTTAATACTGGTGGGACTGACCTCCTGAGTGTCCAACAACTGAGGCTTAGAGACCTAACATAAAAAGATAATTGCGCTAAAAGACAGCCAGTATTTTGGCGCTGGCCCTCCAAGCTCAACAAACACTCAGACATGAGGGGACCATGCTAAGGATCCTATAACTTTAGTGAGTCTCCCAACATCCTAAAAAGGGAGATTGTTAGACCCAGAGGACAGGACCAATATAAGTGTGCATTATGCTAGAAGGAGGGTTACTACAGGGGAAAATGTTCCCATGCTTCCAAGAGAGCCATGTGGTCTAGCATGGACCGTGATCCATCTTGGCAGATGACATACCTGACAGAAAAAAGAGCTAAGAGGCTCCAACTATGGCCCCAAAAGTAATACCTGAGAGCCTTAAATGACCTTGATATTTGGCAGAAAAAGAGATTAATTTTGGTTACTACTGGTCTCAGTTTAACTTGGTTTTGGACACCCAGCCAGAAATAATAAAATAATAATAATAATAGTTATATAGGCAAAGGACTAAAGGATTACTTCCAACTTTAGAGGGACCTATTCATTGTTATCCTGTCCACCCCAACTGCTGCTAAAATTACAGGTGTCACTCTATAGAACCACCACACCCAAGTAAAGAGAGCAATGCCTACAGGAGAACAGGAGATCTAAATGGTGAAGACTCAACCAGATAAGCTACAACAGGTGACACCCAGAAGGATACCCTGACCCCAACGGAGATTAGAAAGATATGCAGCCCTGCCCCAGTCACAAACTGGAAGTCAACTAGTTGACACATGGCAGAAGCCTGAGGAATTCAACGTAGGACAACTAAGGGCCATGGTCCTGTTGTCACCCTGCTACACTGGGGTTGATTATATTGCTAACCTTACTGTTCATTTTGGGCCTCGCAGCAACAGTTCCCAGTGACTACAGGTGACCCAGAAGGACCACTCTGGCCCTACAAGATAGATGATAGATATAGATAGATAGATAGATAGATAGATAGATAGATAGATAAAATGGGTCTATTAAAAAGAATCGAATGTTTCTTATGATAATAATCTATGCTCTAATAGGGGTGCTTGCTCCTGTAGATTTGTCTGCCTCTGTAACCTTGCCTGCTCACTCCTTTTTTGAGAACAAGGTCATACAATTCCTGAGAAAAGAAAACTTTATACTTCCAATCTTATTATCAGCCTATAGAGGCAGATCAGTTAATGATTTGACTCTCCTATAAGATTAGTGGGGAATGTGATGGTCAAAGTGCCTCAATTTTATCTTAGCTCCTCTGTGTTAAATGGCCTCCATGGGAACCTGGCATCTATTTTATCCTAGGACTTTCTTGTTAGGTGGCCTCCATGGGAACCTGACCTTTGGCTGAATTGTTAGCTCTCTGCAAGCTCCACATGAAGCCACCTTCTGTGGGACAGAACAGCCTGCACCTAGTGCTGCCAATGATAAATTGCTTTTCTTGAAAAATGTATTAACTGACAGTTCTATAACAATCCTGAGATTCTGAGTAATTACAGTTTCTGGTAACAACCCGTGATGCGGATGTAATTGCCCTCTGCCTATAAAAATCCCATTCTACATCACATCAGTTGCCGAGAGTTTTTTTGGTGCATGAGCCCACTCTCGACCACCAGCTAATAAAGGACTCAAATTGGCATATGCTGTGTGTGTGGCAACTGTCCTTCTTGTGCCCAGATGAAGTGACCTCCAAGTGGCCAGTAGGGTCAACTCAGGGTTCCCACTTCAGCTTGATCTCATTGTCCTATTTTTAAGCTGTTTAAAATAATGGATCTTGAAATGAATACGTCTGTGGCCTCCACTGACAGTAAAAAACAAGACCGAACACGTAAAGCTTTTTCATATTTTACTACAGAGGTACTTTATAGATGTATTATTAGTTATGATGTAATTTGTAAACGGCTACACCATATCCTACATGTATAAAATCACTGTACAAAAATGCTTTAAAAACTAGTAGATAATGTGCTGTCTGCTGGGCAATTATGGGAAGGTGAATCTGGGCAGGCAGCATCCACTCCCGAGGACCAGCAGAGCCGCTGAGGCCAGTTCATCTGACTCTCTGTCCTCCTGCCACCTCTTCATTCCTAAATTCATGGCGTCTTCTGTGGCCTTCTCACCCAGGACCCACCATTTCACAAGTCCCATGAAGTTTAAATGAGTAACGGAAACACATCTCGTACCTTTCTTGCTTGGCTGAGAACAATTCTGGTTCTCTGAGACATTCAGCAATCTTACTTTCTATGAGCTTTTATATCATAATGCATCACTTCAAACTTAAATAAATCTCCTTCAACCAGAGGTTTCAAGAAGCCTTCATTATATCCTTTGAGTCTTCTTTTTATACTGTCCTTCAAGTATCTATTACAATATTTAACCCTAAATGATCAAAAAAACTAAGAAGCCTGTCTTGTTACAAGGGTTTTACATTCCATACCACCAGGAGCTCTGCTAAGAAAATGCAAAAAGGAAACATGCAGCTCAATAATTGGCTGCAACAAGTTCTTAATGTGTGCTACTATGGAAAGTCTCTAGGCCAAAATTATTGCAATGTTTTTTTTGCAAAGCCCAAAAGATCCAGTGTCATGCACCAGTCCAGAAATCCACTGTGATGTTGATATATAAAGGATTGTGTTCCACAGACAATAATTTATAAGAACAACTCGTCAAGCCATCTGTTTTCCAGACTCGTGACACCTGGTGCAAGAGCTTCATCCTAAAGGTAAAAAGAGCAAATTTGAATGACAAAACAAGTATTTGGCATATGTCTTCTTTGGTTTTTGCCTCACCCCAAAATGAAAAAATTAAGTATATAAATTTTATAAATTATTACACCTGTTGGGTTTCCTGCAGCAAAAAAATGTTTGTTGTCTCCATTGAAGGAAATAGACTCCAACAGTAGTTATGCACTCATGCATCAGAGCCCATATAAGACCATGGGGGATCGACAGTGAAAGAGTCACCACCCTCAGTGTCCCCAGGGTGCAGGACAGAGGAAGGACGTGAGCCCTGATACAACAGAATGCATGTCACCTGCTGCTACCGGGTCCTTGGATGACGTCAGAGAATCTCTGGATCCTCCCATACTGTTGGGGAAGTCCTGTGTCAGCCGGTGGGGAAGACACAGAGCTTTAGTAAGAGCCTGAAAACCCTGAGGATGTATACGGAAGAGCACGAATGAAGGGCACTACCTCATGGAGGAGGCTGGCAAGGGGAGGACAGAAGGTAAATTTCAGTCAGGCTTAAAAGAGACGAAGTCACTAAGGGAGGAAGGTAAAGGAAAGACACTTCAGCAGAGACCACAGGCAAGGCGCACAGGCGCATCTGAGGACAGAGAAGTCATTCAAGCGTGGGAAGCCAAGGAAAGTGGGAAGAGAAGTGAGCCACGAAAGGAATGTGTCTCCGGATCCTGGCAGTGAAAACAGGGACAGAGATAGGAAGCCTAATGTTAAGCTAAATCATGCCGGAAGGGAAGAAGTACAGTGTGATTTCATTTATGAAAAGTTGAAAAACATGCAAAACTAAACACTCTTTTGTCTGGGGATTCAAATGTAAGTGAAAACAAGAAACAGCAGACAATCATCATCATCCATAATGATCACAAAAATTCAGGGAAGTGTTACAGGGGGAAGTGTGGTGGGAATGGGAGGATGTGGATTAGGGAGGCCACATAGGTCACAAACACATACCAGGGATGGAGTACCAAGAATCGCCATACTTTTCAAATAATTTGTAAGTATTCTTTTGTGACTGTTCGATAACATTTAAAATTTAAAGATAAAAATATATACCTATCAAGACTGGAAAAACACTAAAAATAGAAATAGCTGTTTGTTGGAATGGCAGACTCTAACAAAAGGGTTTGAAGCTCTTTAATAATGTTTTAAAATTCAGGGGAAAATTCAGAACAAAGAAATAAATGTATTCTTCAGTCAGAGCCACAAAAAGAATTGGCTCATCTTCCAGAATTCCTTGGTAAAAGGGCCAATTCCTGGGGCCAGAGCTTAGGACAGGAAGCTCTCAAAGACTACCATGGTTATGTTGAAGGGACTCGGGAGCCAGTATGAAGAAGATCCCACTGGCCAAAGATCAAAAAGGGTATTAACTACATCCTGAAGGATGCTAGGGAATACTGACCCATTATTCTGAAAAATGATAAATCAATGCTTGATTCTTTCCCTTTACTCTGCCTTTCTGATGAAAACTGCACCCCAGGGTACTCAAAAATAGACAAAGAGGGCAAGTCCTTCTTTGCAGAAAAACGTAATAAGTGAAGAAGGAATGACAGAATTAACATGACAATTTTGTAACCCTTGATTCAATAATACATTTTAGACAATGAGCATCAATGAGTGCTAAACATCTTTAGATGTAAAACCGACAAGGACTCTCACTATGAGTAGATCAGGCTGACAACACCTGAGCCCACAGATCTATCCTAACACCTCAACAAACACACACCCAGGTATTAACTGCTCCTGCCATGACACAAGAAGGGGGAAGCAATACCATCCATGAAGTGTTTCTGCCCCCAAACCGTACCCAGAATCTGTTCACGCTTCCAGAAATCTAGAGAAATCTAACTCCCACTTTATATAAAAAAAAAAAACAAACAAACTAAGAAAATTCACAGGAAGATATTAAATTATACTACCAGGATGCAATTGGCAAAAATCTATAAGGTAAGAAATTCTATTGAACAAATGACCTGGTGTGGTTAACAAATAAATTTCAAGGGAAAAAAAGGGCAGAGGGCACCTCAGGATTAAAAAATGTCACCCAAAGGTAGTATAGATCTGATCTACACAATGACCTGAACAAACGAATTGTTTCATTTTTAAAACACTTATGGGATAATTAGGGAAACCTGACATTTGATGATATTTAGGAAGTACTGCAAATTTTATGTTATATATGATAATGGAACTGCAGTTCTTTCCGGAAGACTTCTTATATTTCAAGGGCACATACTAAAGTATTTGCATACAAGATTTATGACATCTTTGATTTATTTCTAAATAATCAAGTATGGGAGGAAAGGAGAAAAGCGATGAGTAGACAAGGAGGGTTCCAGGCACCGTTCTCCCTACTTTTGTTTCTGTTTGAAAATTTATTTCTTAAAAAACTTCTAACAAAAGGAACTGATTTATCTGATGAAATTGAGCACAGTCCCTGTTGACAGAAGATACCAGGTGCAGGTTGCCAGACACACGACCCCAGGACTTACCTCTCCAAATTCACCTCATTGCCTCTGTCTCTAGTATGGAAGATCATTGTGTATTTACCCACTTCAGGCTTTGGCCGGAATATTTTCATTCTATGGAGCTCAACCCTAGAAAAATATTAGAAGTGATTAGAAACAATCTATTCCACTTACCTAGCACTGAGCACTTAAAAAGAATCACCTGCAAAAGTTCACACACCTGCACTTTGTTTGGCTATCAAAACATAAAAACAAAGAAAAACTTACAAAATTTCAGACTTTCTTATACTGGTGAGACCTCAGATAATAAACCCACAGAAGAATCACATTTAACATTTACAACTGAGGCACCGCAACCCCAGGACTCACCTTTCCCGGGGTCATTGTGCAACCCCATTGACTTACGGGGGATATGTCAATTTCCAGTCACTTTTTTAAAAACCTGATAATATATTTAGTATTTGAATTCATGCTGAGGAATAGGACAATCGAGTCTCTCAGGATCTCTGATTTACTCAGTACTGTCTTCTTCAGCAAAGAAAGGAATGTTTAGCTAAGCTCACAAGTTTTAAAGCCTCAGATCTAGGTTCAAATCTATCCAGGCTCTTGTTTACAACTGCAGTAAGTCAGTTCACTGTTACAGCTCTCGGTCTCCATATCTGTAAAATGTCAGTGGTGACACGGAGTCGCTTTGAAAGACTCAAGCAACGTAAGTCACATGGAACAGGTTTTGCAAACTGAAGTATATTATGTCAGTCACCCTATGTCAGGGTGAAGGTAAATATTAAGTCAATGAATCTCAACCAGCTTTATGTTCAAAACATTCTGATTTATCCACAGCATTAGCTGAAAATCATTCTGAAGGCTATGATGTTCTTATCAAATGAAATTAAAGTTTAGGGCTCCCCTCTACCTTGAAGCCAAGGGGCTGCAGGAAGAGAGAGCAAAAACAGGTAATTAATCATCCCATCTGGGTGATGAGATGGATTTGGGGAAGAAGATGGGTAATGGTTACCTCTAGCTCTACTCTGCCCTGAAACCAACCCAGCAGGTCCCTGTGTCCAGTTTGTAAACTGTGGTCACATAGGCTGCTGATAGGCCAGCCATGTGGAGCCATCAGTCAGGGAAATCTACTCCCTCCTGCCAGGAACATTCCAGAGCCTCTCAGTTTAGGGCTAGGGACAAGACCAGCATGGTGCCTTTGATTTCTTCACACCAAAGCAACTGGAAATTTCTGACAGTCACACAGGTATTAATTCAGAACCCCTGCTTAGAAATTTCCTTTCCAAATGAGTACCAGTAGGAGGAAGGGGTTTGCTCACAGCCAGGAAGACTCTGTGATTACAAGTCTAACACATTGGTAGTGGGCCCTTAAAGAATTACTTATTTCCACGAATTGGCATACCTATAACCATCTGGCCCCCAAACCCAAATACAGGGGATGAAGTTGAGAGAGGAGGACAGACATCCTGGGTATATTTCCTAAAGCCCTACAGAGCAGAAAATGGTCCTAGTGAATCTGGGGTAACACCAACAGCCCAGGCCAGTAGCTGCTTCCACAGCATGGGGGAAAGGACACCCTCGGAGGCTGCTGGCATTACTGCTCTGAACACCATGCTGGGCATGATGCCAGGGTCCCTGGGCTCTGAGACAAACCTCAAGGCTTGAACAGGCCCTTTTCCGAATCACAGTTTCTTAGACACCCTGCGATTTGGAGTTTCTCATTTGCTAGTGAGACCTTGCCTTGGTAAACACTCCCCACTGGCGAGTCTCAGAGGCTTCCACCAACACTTCTGCACCCCAACACAGGAATAGAACATCTTCCATCACTTCTAAGCTACCCCTGGCAAACAATAATTTGAGTCCCCTCCCTTCCCTCCATGCCCTGCCATCCTTTAAGCCAAATCTG
>PVJO010009766.1:0-67735 GCA_004026905.1 Hystrix cristata
GTTTTGAGTGGGATCTGCCCTTACCAAAACTCATGTTAAAGTTTAATTCCTCATTGATAGAGTGTTAGAAGATGGGGTCTCTGGGAGTGCCTAGAGTCTGCCCTCAGGAACAGGTTAATTTTCCCCCACAGATTAGGTTAGGACTCTTGAGACTGGATGAGGGTCTCATGGGAAGGAATGGGCTTCAGGTTATTTTATTATAGGAACACAAAACAGACTAAGACACTAAGAGAATGAATGTGAGTTTAAAAATAGTACAAATTCCAAATGTTTGAGTGTTTTTGCCAAGTTACAAGTAGAAGAGGCAAGGAGGAAACACCAAAATAGACTGAAAAAGCAAGAGACAGAAAGGCAGAAGGAAAAATCAGAAGTAGCACCATGAGAATTGTTAACTAGAGTAGTTTTCCTGGAGAGACAGGTTTTACAGAAAGTGAATTCAGAAAACAAAGACAACTACTTCAAAGAGACCAGCTATAAACAGAGAAACAGGGAAGAAACTATAGGGAAAACTAGAAACAATATTTTTAAGATAGCAGAAAAAGGCATCTTTATTTGTATGTTGGTAGAAAAGATTTAGGACTGAAGAAGAATGATGTTGCATGAGAAAGAATGCAGAACTGCCTTAATTTTCTGACACTAATAATAACCCTCCATTTAAAAAGTATTTCAATATTTAGCCAACAGAATCATAATATCTCATGTATTAATAATAATAATATAAAAGTATAATACGTATTTAACAGTTCTGAAAATAAGTATAACTGTTGAATAAACCAATGAATAATATACTTTTAGCAACTGCCATGACCAAAACATTATCATTTAATGCACGCTTTCTTATGCCTTTATATAATCTGAAAAATCTAACCCTAAGAATACATTTCAATATTTTTCAATTAATCTGAGTTGTGGCTCCTATATAACACACTCATGAAGATCAAGATCTACTTCTATATTCACATAGCTCTTTGAAGTTGATCACTAAGTCCACTTTTTGCTCATGTATTTTCAACTCCAGTCCACAGGAAACTAACTCATTAGCTGAGTATCCAGCATAGAAAACAAATAGAAAGTGCCTTACCTAATCAACTTTGCTACAATTGTACCGGTGTTATGGCCCATTTCAAAAAATATTATCTACCCACAATCAATTCTCTTATAGAATAACATGCGTATTTGGGAGAGCTGAAAGGCTGAACTGCTTTAAACCAGAGGTTGGCAAAAAACTCAAAATAAAACAAAAACAAATAAAAACAAGAGTTAGATAGTAAATACTTTAGATTTTAAGGACTGCATGCCGGCTCCATTATATATTCTTTTTTACCATCTCAATCTCTTATAATCCCTTTCTTAACAAACAATTTGAAAATATAAATCCAATTCTAATGTGTTGTAGGCCCTACAAAAATAAGAGATGAATTTGGCCCATGGACCATAATTTGTTGATTCCAGCCTTAAACAGTTGTACAAAAGATTAAAGATAATCCAAATGAGTCAGATTCTGGATTAAAATTTTAAACTTATTTTAAATGCTTTATATGCTACAGAAAAGAGATATATAATAATACATCTGACCAAAAACAGAAAGAAAGCTCTGTGTGAGACACCATACTTAGAAATTTGTCTGTATCTAAAAAAAGCAATCTAATTGTCACTTTACAGAAAAGTCAAGGAATTAATAAAACAGACACTATTTCTAGTTATATAATTCAATCCTACCAATACACTTACCAGGATTCTCTCTCAAATATTGTACCAGTAAATAGCAAGAACGGGGGGGGGCACATTATAATATTGAATATGTTTTAATTTCCATATTTTAATTCTCTACATTAAAAAGCAAAAATAAGTTAGATTCAAAACATTTTATATTAGTAGATCTGGAACCATTTCATCAACTTCTTTTAGTTTGTTAGATCCTTTGAGACTCTGATAAAAGCAACAGATCCTTTATACCGAAAAGAGACACAAACTACCACCTTAACTTACGAGAGATTCAGACACCTTAGAGTCTATCCGCTGATTCCAGGAAAAGACACTCCTGAGCCCACCGGAAAGCAGGCAGAGTTCCTCCTATACAGTGCTACTCTACTCCTCTGGCATTGCATCTCATTAAGATTAGGTACCTGGGTTCTCCCTTGTGCACCCTGTCTCTGCTTGTGTTCAAGTCAGACTCTCTCTCCCTCTTGCCCCTTCCTCCTTCCTTCTCCTCCTTCCCCCTCCCCTTCTCTCTCCCCTTCCTTTCTCCTAACAAAATTTAATGAACATTTACTTCAGTCCACTCAAGTCTTATCAAATAACAAATTTATTTTATGCCTTTCATATCACATATATAGGCAGTGTTATTCCTCATTTATAAAGTTAGCACTATTTTAGGGGAATATACTATATAAACGAAAAGGAAAAACAGGATACAAGATCACTCCTATAAATATTCAGAAAAAGTATCCATGAGATTTAAAGATAAAGAATAGTGAGAAGACAAGATTTGCCATTTTGCATGGTAGAATCTTTGTTAACACATTGTAGTAATGAATGTGAAACTATCCATCAATTCAGATACTAAACAGTAATGATATTTGTGTAAAGCAGACCTATGAAATCTTTCAAGTGTCCCTAAATATATCAGAAATTGAACTCATTACTCTCCTTTATCACTATTACTGAACTCCTCTGCTTGGACTTACCAGAGGGCACCATCGTCAGCCCCTGCCCAAGTCAGAAACCTAACAGTTATCCTGGAATTTCTGTATTCCTCATTCCAGCCCCCAACTCATCCCCACATTCTATATAGTCTAACTCATAAGTAGTCCTTAATATGCTCACTTATTTTTATCCTCATTGCCAGCACACTAGCTCAAGTCTATTATTATCTGTTTCCTAGGCTTATCGTGCAGCTCACTGAATTCACCCCTTTCTGTCTTTTATGGGGAAGATGTAGTGATCTCAGAAAAACAGGTACATTCATAGAATTTGAATGTTAAAGGGCCATGACAATTATTAACAACCATGTTCAAAACATGGATTTTGTACCGTTCTATCTGGGTCCCTTCATTCAAATGAGTATATACTGTATTCTTGTATACATACAGTACAATGAAGGAATACTATCTATACTGTAAGAAGTCAGGCAAGAGGTCTCCTTAAAGAGTAGAGGACAGGACTGACTAGAAGGAAAGATAAAGGGGGACTTTCAACATGCTAGTAATGTTCCGTTTTTGAGGCGGTGCTCACACATATGTGGTTCACTTTGTGAAACTCTTGGAACTATGCTAAGTGCTCTGGTGAGTGCACTGTTCTAGATGTGTATTAGGCTTCTAAAAAAATTTTTTACAAATACAAATCTCATGGCCAATGTCCTCTCACTGCTCTCACACTAAAACCCAAATAAGTAAACAGTAATGACCTGAAGATGCTTTGCCACATGTACTCATTTTTCCCTCCTTCATAGTCTTCTGTTCTGAAAATGTCTTGCTCTTCCTTTCTTCAAGGATTTCACATCTGTTTTGCTCTCAGTTCAGACCACTATTCTGCCTTCTCATTTTGTTTTACTAACTTCTAATAGTGTCCCAGGTTCAGGTAAAATTTCATTCCTGCCATCTGAGGTAGATTACAGCTTTGTTCTCTGACCCAGACAAGGTTAGCAGTCCCCTCTGCCTTCTCCTCTCAACACTCCATCACACATCTTTGGCAGATTATGAATTCCATGAGGGCAGAAAATGTTTCATTTCTACCCTTAATTTCACAATTCTCTGTATGTTTGATGAGTGATTAAATAAAATTATTTATTCCCTATATAAGAACATGGCAGGCAGTTGTGGGAAAGTTTCAAAATTTAAGTACTCTAGTATAAACTATTTAATTGCTGAAAGTTTTTAATACAGAAACTTAAAGGAAACAAGAGTTAAATGCTAAACTGTTTATGTACAGAAATATATATGACATGCATGGAGGCACAGGGAAAAGTCATTGTTAATGGTTCTTATTTCAAAGTTCTATTTTAAACAACAATTATGATAATAAAATTCTGGAATAAAATTGAACCTAAATAAATTTCTGCTCATTGTATACATAAATGATGGATTTTTAATCTCATAAAATAGAAGGTAGCACCACTGTTTCAATGATTTGAATAGATCAATTAACTGTTTCAGTTTCTTTGAGTGAAAATTCAAGATATTTAATATTTGCCCACTGAACTTTTAAAAAAACTATAAACATTTGCGAATGTTCCAAAGAAAAATTTAAACCTACATATTAAAATAATTTGGTCAATGAAAAGCAAAAGTACAACGTTTTATGTGTTCAAATTACTAATGGAAAATAACACGTGGTCAGTCTATCAAGTGGCATTCACAAACTGCTCTTCTTGAATGACAAGCAAAACCTGGCTCACTGAACAGGCCACCTTCCGTGGGACTAGGGTGCAGCTTAGTGGCAGCGTGTGGGCCTGGCACGTGCAAGGCCCTGAGCGCAAGACCGCCACTGGGAATGAGAGAGGGCGCCCTTTACGGGCAGAAGGGCAGAAGCAAAGATCGTACTGAGTGAAAACACCCCTCAAAAAAGAAACAAAAAAACTATTATCTATTTCTGAAATCAGTATCATTTTTATGAGCTCTACAGTAGCAGTAGCATTTCAGAATCTTTAAGAAATACTTTACATAAAAAAACATAAGTAGTGTTTTAAATTGTCTTACTCTATTCTTTTCAGAGAATAATTGTTTTCCATGTATCAACATCTGAACCTCTTTTTATCTTAACATTCAATTAATGGCACATTCATTAAATCTTGAATTAGGCAGACTTTATTGGTCACTACCAAGAAACAGAAAATGTGATATTTCCCCTATTTCGAGAAGGAGGTATTGGTTTCCTTAATTAATGTAGAACTTACTTAGCATTCTAAAGTACTATTATAATATTAGAAGCATCTTATAATCAGAAGATTTTAAAGCAGCCTAATTACTGAAAAATACTCAGGACATAATAAAAATAACATTATTCACCTATGTTCTTTTTTTGGGGGGGTGCTGGGGAGCGAACTCAGTGCCTTGTGCTTGCAAGGCAAGCAGTCTAACCACTGAGGTGAATCCCCAGCTCACCTATATTCTTAAATTTTAGTTACTCCTTTTGGAGAAAGGATTTAAAACAAGAAAAAAGGATTTAAATTATTATAGTGTACTCATTTTCTCTTTATCGTCAAGAATTTTATCACATAGTCTCTTTCTTTATTTTTTTTAATATAGTCTCTTTCTTGGAGGGCCATTTCTATGTAAATAACTAGTAAATGTTCCAGTTAAAGACATAACAGATACTATCAGTAAACTACTCCAATTAAGTTGGTATCTACACGTTTTATTGATGTAAATTAAAACCTTTTTTCTTAATAATATGATTTTTTAAGCTTTAATTTTTATAAGTATTAAATTTCAAATAGATGAAAGAGTTACTTAAATTCTTTCAACCTCAGTTTCTTTTTTTAATTTTGATACATTTTATATGTATACAATATATACATATTATATATATAATTTTATTGGTACATTTTTATATATACACATTATATATACACATTATATATGTACATTATATATATAAAATGATAACATTCATCATAGGGAATTTGTATCTACACATGGTATTTCTTGCTTCTTTTTTCCCCATTCCCCTCCCCTCCCTTCAACCCCTCTTCCTCTTTATTTACAAAAGCTTTGTTTCCATTTTTTCCTTCTATTCTCTTTTTTTTGTCCCTCCCTCCCTGTACCCTTCCCTCTTCCCTTGTTCCCCTTCCCATTTGAAGAATTTCTTCCCAGTATATATTATACATTTTGGTCCTCATTTGCACTTTTGGTTTCTCACACCAGAGAAACAATGTGGTATTTAAACATGTGTGTCTGATTTATTTCACTTAAGAGTATGGCCCTAAGGTGCATCCGTTTACCTAGAACTATCTCAAGCTTATGCTTTATGGCAGAGTAGTACCCCACTGTATAAAAAGCAACCACATCTTTTTTATCCATTCATCGGATGATGGGCATTTGCGCTCTTTCCAAAATTCAAGTTTTATAAACTGTGCCACTATAAACATGGATGTGCATATATCACTGCGGTATGATGCTTTAAATTCTTTTGGGCAGATACTAAGAAGGGGAATAGCTGGGTCAAATGGAATCTCTACTTTTAGTTTTCTGAGGAATCTCACACTGATTTCCACAGTGGTTGCACCAGTCTACACTCCCACCAACAGTGGAGGAGGGTTCCTTTTCCCCACAGCCCCATCAACATTTGTTATTGGTTGATTTCTAGATAATAGCCATTCTTTCTGGAGTGAGATGGAATCTCAGCATTGTTTTAATTTGCATCTCTCGAATGAGCAGTGATGTTGAACATTTTTTCATAAACTTATTTTCTGTTTCTACTTCTTCATCTGGTAAGTATCTATTCGTTTCAGATGCCTATTTTTGGACTGGGTCTTAATTTAGAGGGATATGATTTTTTTGAGCACTTTATATATTCTAGACATCAACCCTTTGCCTGAGTGCATCTCAGTTTTTCCACCAGTAAAATAATGGTAGATCAAATCAGTAGTAGCTAATCAAATCTCTTCTGACAAAACCCTCTGAGAATATGAAAATTAAGGACACCCAAAAAGAGTATATAAGGTTATATGATGCTCATTCAAAGATTCCTAGGTAAAAAGGGGACTAGATAATATTTATGAGCTTTTGTAGCTTTAAATTGCCATTGCAAAAATAAGGCTAAAGCCTTTGAACAAACGGAAGTCAGTCTTCAGAATAAAACCAAAAACCCAAATACAGTTCATTAATTTACTCATTGCTGTTAAAGACTTTAGCTAGGAAAGGCTGAACACCTCACTTATATATAAATGTAGGTGTTAATCTGACAAAATAATTTATACTTTAGACATCAGAAGTTAGGCAAAACAAGAGTCTTACATAAACCTAGAATATTTCTAGACATGGAAAGTACGACATTCACAGCTTTCAAATGACAGTTAAGTTGTCTTCCCCTCAACCATACCATTACTACCAGCAATTCCTTCCCAGAGTGAGGAAAGAAACTATTATATTATGAAGGCTTTGTTCGAGACCATTTAGGTGACTGTTTTGAGGCAAAGAACAATACTTTCACGTCCTGAAATGTCTTATTTAAAAATAATTACTGGATTACTTAAAAAAAAAAAAGAACAACTTACCTGCAATTCTTGTTCTCTGAAGGAAATGCAGTAATTATAAACAGATCAACACTCTTGGGTACATTCTCCTAAGAGTGAATGGATTTGGAATGCGCCATGGCTTAAGCTCCAAACTGCTAAACTGCTGCACTGACGGCAGATGGTTACTACCTGCCTAGCTGATAATAACACAGGGCTGTCATCTACAGTCCTTACTTCTAAAGGCAAGTGGTCCCACAGAGAGGGTGTGTGAAGCCTGTATCCCTGCTGTCCTTAGAGAACACAAGCACTCTCTTCTGTAGAGTTTAAGGTGGGTAGAGCCACACAACTAAAAGAGACTGCTATGCACTTCAAAAATGGTACTAAAATTAATACATCAAAATGTTAAGAATAGTTCTGGAAAGATGTTCCTCCATAAAAACAGCCCTTATTGAGAAATGAAAGATACTGGGAAACAACTGATTGTTAATGGTCAGTATCAGAACAAAGAATTACAAGTATTTAAATACTTGTAATATAAAGTAAGCCTTACACGGGCATCCAGAGACCTAATGCTTTGTGTTAATGCTTGCTAACTTGAGAGTTAAGTGGCAGCTGCAATAGCAACCAATAGAAGAAAAATACCTTGAAATCGCCAGGACCCTGAAAACGGCTGCAATTACTGCCTGAGAATGATTTTTCATAATTTATAGTGCTAGCAATGTACTGTTAGACAATTTGTATTTCATGAATTCAAGCAATCAATTCATAATTTTATAAGCTTTATTCTTTAATGTAATAATTCAGATTTGAAATGTTTAAATAAGGACTGAGTCACTGCCACAGGAAGTCCCTCTTCTGTCTTAAATAATTTAGATGATCAAAAAGAAATGAGCTACTGATAGTTTCTGTTTTGCATACTGATTTTCAGAACGTTATCAAAATCTTTTGCAGACAGTCTCTATCCTATAGTGCTGCAAATTTAGAGCACAGTGATGTCTTCCATTCAAGTTAAATCACGGCAGGGCAGGACTGCCGGACAAAATACACGGTACCTTGTTAAATTTAGATAAATATAGCATGGGACATAAATGTACCAAAAAATTAATTGTTATTTATCTAAAGGTCAAATTAAACTGGGTTATCTAGTTTTGCTTTGTTGCCTTCTGTTTAATCTGGAAACTCCAAACCAAGAGAGCTTAAAGTGTTACCCAACAGACTTCCAGCATGAGTGAAGGTATAATGGGAGCTACCTATACCATACTTTCAATCTACACTTTCAAATATGGTAGTAGTTACTAGCCACACATGGCTACTGAGCACTTGAACTGTGGCTAGTCCAATACAAAATGTGCCGTGAGTATAAAATATACATCAAATTCTGAATGATTAGTATGAAGAAAAAGCAAAATATCTCACAAAGTTTTATACTGATAACATGTTGAACTAGTATTTTGGATATGCTGGGCTAAAAAAACAAAATTAATTTTGACTTTTAAAAATCTTATTGTGACTAGTAGAAAACTTAAAAATACAGACATAGATTTTAATTGTGGCTTGAATTATTATGGTGTTAGTTTTTACTAGACAGTGCTGGTTGATCAACCTTCAAGGAGAGAACTGTACTAGAATTTCCCTGTTGTCAAATCTCCAGAAACATCAATACTGGTAAACACACAGGGCTTGTCTCACCTCCATCTACCTGTTGAAGTATGTAGGAAGCATGCTCTTACCCAGGAAACTAAATTTCTGGTAGGAATTGTCTGTAGGAACTATCTGCAGACATCTTAAAAATACTTTAAAAACTATCACCTGAACACTAGTAAAGGACAAATCAGAAACCTAGGGAGGAAAGTGGAGCAAGGGTAGCAATGGGGGATGAAAATTATCAAAGTATGTGATGTTCTTCTATGAATTTAACCAAATTAAACTCACTAATAGTATAACCCATAAAAACAAAAGGGACTAAATTTTTTTTAAAAGACACCTGATTTTTTAACAAATCATTCTTATACAATTCAAAAGAAACAAATACTAGTATGCATTATGCATATGTAAAAATAAAATCTTCGAGGTTCTAATTTCATTCAAGAATCTCTCAGTACCATTATATTGAGGTTTACTCCTATATATTATCAAAGTCACAGAACAGTACTTTATTTTGCTCCCTAACCAAAGTGGTATAAGAAGTTCTTATTAAGAATCACTGGGACAAGACTTTACTTTTGATATCCTACATAAAAAAGGCAAGATCTCACTGATTTTTCACTTAAAACACTAGTTCTAGAATTGTGAAATAAATTTTTCTCTTTAAAATACATTGCCCGTACTACTGTAAGACAAAGCTGTTTTTAAAAAAGCATGTGTTATGGGGGAAATATTTTAGATTAAAAACATTTTAGTTATAATAAAGTTTTAATTTGACTAAAAAACCTGTTCAGTTATTTTGTAGTTTATCTTACAATTTCAATAGGTTTAGGTTTTAATTCCAAAATTTTCTCAACTTACTGAAAAGATGCATTTGTTCATTCTCCTCCATACTATTCATAAAGGCTTAAAATATTTAACATGCTTTCAGAAATAAAATTTCAAAGAAAATGGTACGCATATATTTAATCTCTCTAAACTGTCAATAATCTGTATTTCTTCTGTAATGTAACCTATATATATTATATATATATATATGTATTAATATATACACACACATAAAACTTGAAGATTTAAATCAATACCTGGCCAACACTACCAATATATGCAAAAGTAAATTGGTTCCTATTATTTTTTCAAAGAAGGTCTAAGTTGTATTTTTTTGTTACTCGCACAACAAAAACAAAGGGTTTTTTCCTCTTCAATATCTTTTAAATTAGGAAGGATAATTCCTTTGAAAAAAATAATAAAATTTGCAGGTAGGACTGTCAGAAAAAATCAGCAAATTTTCCCCCAAATTTAATGTTCCATAGAAAGTTCACATCTTGTTGAACTAGTTTCCAAGATCACTTTAAGATACATGAAATAAACTGATTTATTCACCACTTTATTGCTTCATTGTCAATACTGTGGTATCCTGGAGATTATAATCTTAAATATTTTGTTAGATATTTAGTTTCATATCAACAGCAAAAGTTACTCTCATCTAACACTGATCTACTTCTAAAACACGGATGGTATTTGCAAAGTCAGCAATCTTTTTCTGTTCATCTTCATAGTCAATGAATGGCATCTAAATGCCATTTCAAAATTCTTAAAAATTTCAGGACATCCAAGATGAGTTTTTGATGAGTAATTAACCTCAGCAGTTACTAACCAATTTAGATGCAGACTGAACTGTATAAGAAATTTTATTTTAATGGGGACTTAAACAAACCATCATCTCTGGGACATGCTTCAGTTGTAAACAATGAAAACCACTTGACGGACGTGCGCTGTCCTGCCCTCAGTGGCTGCCTGTGCTGCCCTTCTGCGAGGTCTGAGGGGCCTAACCTCGATGGAGCATTCCAAAACCAGCCCTGAGTTAGGAGCGTGGGCCCAGGAGTGTGCACTCACTACACAGTGCTTACCTTTAGAGAACAAGGTGGTTGGCACAAACTGAGCAAGTTCTCACCCCACACCTTCAAGTACACTGAAAAAGATCTGCAGATCTTTCTTGGTGCAGGAAGGACCTCTTTATAATCTTCTTGTGGTGGAAGTTTACGATTTTCCTGAAGGAGGAGAGAAGAGTAAAAACTTATACTGAGATTACACCATTTGGATCAAGTTCATCTTTTCTTTCAAAAAATTTATCTCCCTTAAATACTGAATGTTTCAAACATTAATCCTTAATTCCAAAACCTTGAGTAGTTCAACTTTTACTGTCTGAGAAACTGAGAAAAATACAAGTAAATTCTATGTTGTCAAGAGATCATAGTTGTAAGTAACATTAAAAAATAATTAGTACAGCTAAACTCATTGAAAAGCAATGAGTCAACAGAGGAGGCAGGAATTTTTCCTTGCATATATTATTTTTGAATAATGAGTATGTATTTCAGGACAGCTAAGAAAACAAAAATAGATTCTTTTGCGTTTTGTTAAATGGCACATAATCATACATGAAGCACTCTACTAGAATATAAAATTCATAAGGAAAAGGAATTTTTTGAGTTTTGACACATTGATTATCTGTGGAGTCTTAAATAAGGCTTGGCATGTAGTAAGCATGAAAAACGTGATGAATATAAAGAATATTAACAAATTAGTAATCTTAGGGTCAAAATTTGCATGAAACAATTACAAACAAATATTCTGAGTCTGAAAATGTGTCATATAATATTAACAATATAAACTTTTAGTCACATATTAAATAAGAAAATGCTTAAAATGCTTCATCTTAAAATATTCATGAGAAAATGCTATAAATATATTATTACAATCCAAACTCCTATAAAGGAATGAAATACTTTAAGATCAGAAAATCACACATTGTACTTTAAAATATACTACCAGATATCAAAGACAGTAAGAACATTAATATAGGTGAAATGTAACATATGCCTTTTTAATACTTCAGTATTAATTATATTTCTTCTCATGGACAGTAGACCAATACTAAAAACTCCTTAAAGTCCTCACACATGTAATGATCCTCTGCTTCATTCCTAACAGCGGGAAGAATGATGTCTAAGCAAGCACATGGCATTCAGGGATTTAGGGTTCAATTTTTAACTTCTCTTGCAAGTATAGATTACTAAGCCATACTAACAACTCATTTTAAGTTCTTTACAAAGCTTCCCTGAACAATACACTTTCTCTTCTGTCTTGACCAGTTTTTCTCATAGTATCTCTAGTGAAAGAATGGTTTTCTCCACTGCAGACCCCCCAGTCATGGAGTTCAGTTCATACTACAGAAAACTCTGCAGGCAGCCGTGTTACAACAAGACTGGTTTGCCCTTCAATCAGATAACATGGGTGACATGCCTAGATGATACAGAACTATCACAGCACTGTAAGAATTTCTAAACAAATACAGAAACTGAGAGTAATCATTTATTCAGGAACTGGTTTGTCTGTTCAGCCCATGTGACTAGAAGTGGGGAATGAATGTAGACCTTATGCTGTGCTCAAAGACTAAAAACAATTTGCTAGTTTATCACCTATTCTGAGTTTCTAAACTAAATTTTCAGTTAAATTTTTGCAACTAGTAAAGGAATTTCACACTGTACTTTCTGACACTGGCAGACAGACGGTAGCATGTAATCAGAGGCAGAGAAACATGGGGTGGCAAAGTCAGTCACAGGAAGTGGCATAAATATTAGAACAAAGGCTGTATCTCTTAACTCTTACTGACCATGAAGTCAGCTGTTCAAGGATTTTAAGATAAATCTCCAGGGTCAGAGAGATCTCTTCTAGTACCTGGTGACATTTATATTAGTACACTTCAGTATCGCTGTTTTAGAAACCATTACTTTTAAAAACCTTGAATGGGGTAAGACTTCCCTTCACTGTAGAATCTCTAGGAAAAAAAAAAAACCCACAAGGCACCTTGGAAATTAGAAGCAGGTATTAACTTAAAAATTTGTAAATTACTTTTAGTCAAATAATTTGTCAATATTCTCAATTCAGAAATAGTATCTACTTATTTGAGGCTTAAAATTTTTTCAAATATGATCATGCTTTTTTCTAACAACCTAGTATCTATCTCAAATTTATTGTTAAATATTCTATTACTAGTCTAAGTAAGGTCTTTTCTCAGTATTTTTTCAGCCAGGATAAAAATAGTATATTTGGCACTTCATTAATTTTTCTTATTTAAGTAAATACTTTTAAAGCTTGACTGCCTAAAATTTTTTAGGCAATAAATCATGACACGTAAAAATATTTTGTTTTATTCTCTTCTTCAGATTGTGTTCGTTAATACAACAAATAAAGTTGAGTAATGACTGACAAATTAACTAATAATAAAAATGGAAACTGTTTATTTCCTGAATTTAAATTTATTGCCACCACTTACCTATTACTCTGTCCAGGTGACCACTGTTCAGCTTGCTGATTTAATGATGTATCATATTCCTTGAAGCTCAACTTACTACTTGCAACTCATTACAACACAGTACATTTAACCAAGTAGGACTGGGGAAAAGTCTCCAACTCTTAAATGCCCACACCGTATAGGTTGAGTACATAAAGTTATCCTAACACTGATAATAGTTATGAAAATAAAATAAAAAATAACTTTATTCTATAGAAATCTCCACAATAACATACAAAGTAGGTACTCAATGTGCTATGCGGTCCTTGTATCACCAATTACCTCTGGACATTACACTGGGTATTTAAGAGATCATATTTAAAACACCAGGCTTCTTTCTAGGATGATTATCTCAGGTAAATAAAAAAGCTTTGGCTTATAAGGAATATTTCTTCCAATGGAAGAATTTACTATGACATGTGGAAAGGATAGTAGACTAAAAAATTCATCATCTTTCAAAAGTTAATTATAGAATTGATTCAGAAAACAATGAGCAATGGGTGAAATTATGGGAGATAGAAAACTCTCAATAGACATATTGGGCTGTCACCATGGTCAAGTTTTAGCACTGCTAAGAATATGACAAAAAGATATTGCATACTCCCTGGTGTGACGCAGTATGAAGCAGCACCTTCATGCATGAGGTAGCTCTATTCTTCCTCCTCCTGCAGTACCAAAACCAAAGTGGAAACTGAATCTAAGACTTTTTGAGCTATCTGCTAATTTACGGAAAATTCAGAGGCCAAGTTAGAGGCCAGAAAAATAGAAAAAAATACAGAATGGGAATATATTACGGCAGAGTTTATTCAGTTTCTTCAGCAAATCATTTATAGGAAGGAGAAGAAGAAGAAGACGGGTAGAAAAGGAGAAGGAGGTAGAGAAGTGATGGGAGAGAAGACACATTTGAATTACAGAGCAGTTCCAATAACCAAAGACCCTTTACTAAGGGTCTTTCTCGGATTCTGAATGAACAACAATTTACAAATGTAAAATGCCATTTTGCAGTCAAAAGGAGAGGAAACTGAATACAGAGATAATATGAGTAATAAGTACTCAACTGTTAATTTTGTTGGATATGATAAAGATATTTTGGTTACCTAAGAAAAGTATCTTTTTAAATACATCTATACTGAAGGATGTAAGAGTAAAAAGACAAGATTTCTGATCTACTTTAAAAACACCTGAAGAAGAGGAGAAATTAGATGAAGCCGATGTGGCAAAATTTTGCTAACTGTTAAATCTTGGCCATAGGTACTACCGGTACACTAGTAAGGTTTATTACACTAGTCTCTCTACCTTGTTACATGTTTGAGACTTTGCACAATTATGTTTTAGCTCAGTCTTCTGTAACATCTTTATTACATCAAGTATATTCTAAGTAAACACAGAACTAACTACTACTACTCTATTACATTAACAAACATTCACAACCAATACAAAGCAAGGATGTGCACACATGACAGACTGTCCTGTATGTGACTGGCACAGATTTGCCCACACCAAAAAATTCATTCTTTGAATTCAATTTGACATGCATATACAGTTGTTGTATATATCTAAAGAAAAACAAACTTTGTAAGTTATAGCTACTTCGGAAAATAAAATTTCAGAAAAATAATTTGTACTCCACGAAACAAAACAAAATGGATGTAAAATTTCTAGAGTATACTGAAGCAATGCAAAGCAAACCTGCTTTTATTTTGGTACCTTTTTTCTTCCTTCAGATGTCAAATAAAACTATGTTGCCCTCTGATT
Organism: Hystrix cristata; assembly: GCA_004026905.1. Lineage (NCBI taxonomy): Eukaryota > Metazoa > Chordata > Mammalia > Rodentia > Hystricidae > Hystrix > Hystrix cristata. The sequence continues at coordinate 14,931 of PVJO010009766.1, forward strand.
TTAATGGTACATATTAGGTCTACATTTTCAAAAAGTACTCATGATTCAAATGGTCCTTTGTTTAACCTACTGATATTCCCTTCTCTGAATAGAACTGATTGGTCTCAGCTAAGTATTAGGAAGATAACTTATTAAAGGCTCACTGTGCCATTTTTAATAATACTTGGGCATTTGAGTGAATAGCAAGCATAAATTAAAAATCCATAAAAATATTTGGATTTATATGCTCCTCTTAAAAATTTTAAATACATTTTAATAAAGTACATGACAGAAATATGTTTAAATTTCAATGATTTTCTTATGCCCCCTGTATATTCTACCATGTGCATCTCTGTTGCAGAAGATCATTCATGGTCATCATTTATTACCACATTCATAAAAAGTATTATATAGCACAATATGGGATTACCAACTGTCATTTTATTTCACAGGTATTAGAAAGGTTGTTTTGTTGGTCCTTGACTTCACTTTTATTGTTAACTATTGCGGATTTCCCCACAATACATCACATTAGGCATTCATAAAGAAAACAAGTTTTTTTATATGCTAATTGTATTTTCTTATAAACTTCAATCTCCTATCATAACATTTCATTAACATTTAATGGTATATATTTAATATGATTTAATATCCTTTGCCAAAATGTTTATATTGAATTCCTTTGTAAATATTTTAACACTTAAAATGTAAACGCACAATATAGGCGTTTTAAAATCTTCTATAAGGCTATAAAAGGGTATTTATTCTAAGCCTGTATTTTTATCTGAAAAAGTATTCTAATGATGACTAACATCTGGTAGTTCAACAGGCACACCAACTTCTGATGGTTAGTAGATGTGTATACACAAATGTGGACCCAGACACACACTTACAGCATCTTCAGCCAAGATTCACTTGACTCTAAGCCTATCAGAGCACAGACTTCTCCAACACCAATGCACAGGTGAATAATATGGCGGCACATCAAGTGTTGCTCCCAACCGTCTAAATACTTAGAACTATCCTACAGTGTTACCCGCAGCAGAATTTATAATGACTCCTATAACTATTCAAAATTTTGTTTTAAAAAAAAAAGGTAGTCTGAAGGCAGAAAAATGTAACTTGGTGCCTTTGAAATTCTGGTATCAGAAAAAGAATTTTTTTCAATGGAACAGGGAAAACAATCTGAAAATCAGCTAACACTAAAGGAATTTTTTATTTCCCTTTTGAAGTTAAGAAATGCCACATTTCATCAGCCAAAAGACCAAGAAACAATGAAATTAAGAAACACATAATGTGTGAATATTTGAGAAACTCTGAAATAATATACGTAAAAATCAATAATGTATTTTCATTTGAAGCTATCATGCCAACTATTTTTCAGATTAGAATTCTTTACACAGTAAACTTGGCAATTTTTTAAAAGTTGACACTTTCTTAGCTTTTTGATTCAATGTGAAGAATCTGGAATGGCTTTGTATGTGGTAGGGAACAAAGACAGGAAGACTGCATAATTCTCTCAGGTTATCAATAGCAAGTGCTAGCCAGCTGCCAGATTTTCAATAAACATCTGTTGACCAATTCCATTAGAACAACTTATGGTCGAGGGAAACTAGTAGTACTCAATTTTCTCTCATTTACCATCTTGTAATGAAAGAAGTATTTCTGTATTACAAAGTGAGAATACACTATGATATAAATTATCTATTTTAGATTTAATTTAAATGCTTCATCTGAAGATATGTGCATATATGGTAAATGAAATCACAAATCTATAAATTCTTTCTACACATGTAGACTTCAAAGCCAAGTGATCACAGATCAAAGAAAATGCCTAATTAAATTTCACCCTGAAATTATTTTTTAACAAAAAGAATTACATGGCAAAAATTACTTAACTCTTAAGATATTATATATTCTTTAACAAATTAAAAACATATTCACCAATTATATGACACATACAGTATACAAAAACCTTAAGAAATAAAACAATCTGTCTTCTCTTAAGTAGCAAGTAGCACTATGTATTTTTAAATTTGCAAATATTACAAATATAATTTATACCTCTCATTGAAAAGATCTTTTGTTAGAATTTCTGCAGGGAAAAACACTGAATACCAATGTGTCTTTTCATTCCCAAACATATTCTACTTTTACTTGGGTTTATCTTCCATGAGGTAAACATGAGAAGATCTTTGTTATTTTTCTTTTTCTCTTGAAAATAAGGGTATGCTTCATGATGGCTGGGACAGACTGAATCTTGGGTTAAATACCGAGAAAAACTGGATCCTGAAGATGCAATCCATGTACGACTTTGAGTAACAATGTACTGCTGCTTAAAAGAGGTCTCAAAACTTTGGTAAGAATTTCACTGACATTCTGTTTATGTATATCCTATCTATACTACTTTTTGCAGGGATATATCTCACATACACACACACACACGCACACTAAACAAACAAAAGCACCATTCTGCAAGTACTTCAGGTGGCTCAATTGTGAATAATGTATTATCATTATTGGTACTGTAGTTGTTAACTATAACATACACAGCTACTTGTGAGTATTTTTATGTACTGGATTCTGTTATAAACATTTTATATGCATCAAAGTTTTTATATGGTACATACTATCCCCATTTTAGAGATAAAGGAAACAGAAGCATAGTGGAGTTATATAACTTTAAAAGATTGAAAACCTTATACAAGTATTAAAAGTCAAATCCAACCAGTCTGACTGTTGACAAAAACTTAACTACAATTTCAAACTATTAGATGCCAAACCGTTTTATACAATTTTATTAAACGTCTTGTGCAATGTGTAATACACATGATAGGCACTGAGTCTGCTCCGCTTGTATTCATACTTCTTGATACTTCAGAATACTGAAGATCATTCCACAGCAGTTTCTGGTTTTAAGTAAGTTATCCAAGAAATAAGACTGTCTCAGTTTCACTAATTTCTGAGCTATATTTTCAAAGACTTCTTATAATTATTATGTAGTGAACAGCTTCATTCCATGAGGAAAGTAAACTGATAATTTATTATTAGCACTTATATCAATTCTCAAGATAATGACTGTGCTGTTTTTATAATGTCACACAGTACTGCCATATATTGTAATTACTTATTTCATGTCTATGTTTCCTGCCAGACTGTAATTTAGGGGATCATACCAGTTTTCTTCATGACTAAGCTCCCAACACCCAGTGCAATGCCCAATATGGTAAGAATTTATAGGATGAATAAATGGGATTTGCTCTTCTATCTCTTAAGTTACTTAGTAAAGGTCTCACTGTATTGTATTATAGCTTAATATTGCTACAATACCTACATCATAAAAAATTTTATACATTTGTAATCATTATCAATATATTAATTTTTAAAGATGTGCTCCAAATTTCCTTCAAATAAATCTTTGTGATTTGTATCAGCAAGAATTCTTCTTTATAAACTTGTCATAAATTCTTTAAAAAATAGATCTTGGAATGGATATTTTATTTTCTACAATGAAAAGTTTCTTCCTTATATTGAAAACATTCTTTTCCTTGCTACAACTATACTCAGTACATTTATTAATAATTTAATTATAAATTTATTACAAATAAATATATTTTAAACAATTTATTAAAATGTCCCTTTCCCATTTAAATTTCTAATTTCACACAGTTGTTAATTCCAACTCATTTCTTTTGATAGTAGTAGCTCCAAAATTCAAAACAGAAGCCATTAGATTTCATTACAGCATTCACATTTTATTATTTCCATACTAAAACGTTATATAGTTAGAAATTGACAACTATTGGTAGACCCCTGTCTGCTTTCGAAACAATTTATTTCAATAAAATAATTTTATTTTCTACGTGCTATGTATCATGTTCCATCTGTGATATGTGACTAACTTTTGTTTTAAATATCTTTGTGTAGCTAAACCCCTAATTCTCTGCCTGACATTATGGACAACGACAGCTAACTCAGGACCAAAATGAGCTGCCAAAGAATACTGAATGTTACCAACATTGCAAAGCATGACACCTAGCAAGGAATGTTTCCTCAAGATACTCTTTCTGAGAGGTCTAGGAAAGACATCTTTGTCCCAGAACTACCAAGTGGCATTGGTTAGATTTCTGAGCTGAGATCTTCACATTAAAATACTTGAAGGTTGGTGGCCTTCCTTTGAGTATGGCCTTCTTTTGAGTATGTCCAACAAAAAGCTAAACTACGTAGATTAAATTCAACATAATTTTGAGGAAAAAGTTAACAATACACCTTATTTGGATTGTACCATTTTAAAAAGATTTGCATTCATTTAATATTTTAAATAGGTTACATATTTCAATAATAAACTAGGGAAAGATCATTTTCTGATCTTAAATTTCATGCTGGAGCGTATGCCCATATTGAATTTGTTTATACTACCAGCTACACAAAGAAAACTAAGCACAGTAGGATGACTACAGTTCCTAGCAACTTGCTGTATATTTTATGATAATGTAGAAGACTAGGAGTCTCCAAACATAAAGAAATGAGGAAAATTCCAATTATCCTAATTTGATTCATACATGTTGCACACACATGTTGAAACATCACATGGAACCATGTTAATATGTATAATACATATAATATTTTTAAAAATAAAATCTAGTCTCCTATGAATTTCTAAAATGTTCACAGATCTAAGGCATGAAAACAACGAATTTCACTCCTTGTTGAGTTTCATGCTTTAATTACTAATGTCTTTCCTTCAGGTGACACTGTGTCCTCTAGAAAACATGTGAAAATGATTAGGCATTCAAAATGGGCCCCCATTTTATTTTCCAAAACTTAATAAATATGTATGTTTGAAAATAAATGTAGAAGAGAAACATTAATTTTGCATTCTTTTCTTTAAAAGGGATAAAGTTGATTAAAGAAATCATACTACTATTAAAAAATGTCTGGCATGTAAAAACTTTAAATCAGTTGAAGAAATCAGGGTTCTCCTTCATGGCCTTCATTCCTGAAGTGTTAAGGTACCCTTTATGAAATTCTCTCCCATAAATGAAACTCTCACATAGAATTCTGCTTTGACAAGGCTTTACTGTAAATTCTTAAGAAATCTAAGAAAACAGAGTAGCACCCTAAAAAAATACATTTCCCTATGGCTGGAATTTAGTCTTTCCAATGTCTTGATTAGAAGTTATTCAGTTAATAGAATAATAAATTTAAGTTCAAAAATAATTTATCCCCTCACTTTAAGAAACAAATGTGTGGGTTTTGTGCTTTATACACCAACCATGCTGCTTCTGCTCTCACAGCAACTTAAGCCTTTTCATAGTATTGGCTCCCATTGCAATTTTACATTTGTCTGTGTAATTATATCTACATGGTAATTAACATCTACACTAGAAGTTCAAAAGCAGTTAGGGAATACCTGTTTTTAATCGCAGCATTTAGGATTCTCAGCACCTAGCTAACTGGATGATGCATAGCAGATAGTCTTCAAATTACTATATAGATGGATTGAGGATGTTTGTAGCCATCTAGAGCATCTAGTTTATGGTCAACATAGGAATGATTATATGATGATAGATGCTGGGCTAGGTGCTTTTCACAAGTGCTATTCCTGATATGTTTGTTATTAAGCTCTAGGAAACAGCTAAGAACATGGCCAGATTCAATTAATATTTCGGCATCTCTAAGCAAGAAAAATTATACAAAGTATGTCAGTTTCAAAAATCTTAAACTTCATAACAGAATGGTCGGCAGAATTACAATCTAGTATTAATATGCCAACATACATCATTCACTATGTAGTTATCAAAGAGCTATTAACCAGTGAAGATAGCGCAATAATTGGTGATAAACACCTATGTATTTCAGAACTCAGCTTTCCCTCCTATCCAAAGTTAACATATGTGATCATGCATCTGATAGGACACAGGTAGCCAAAGAAAGGGATACAATAGGAACTAAGCACATTTTTAGGAGAAAAATCTAAGATTAAGATCAAGAGAAGCATATAAAAATCAGGCAAACTTAGGATTTATTTTTTCATTGCAAAATGTGCAAGGTATGGGAGAGATACCTGATTTTTATCACTAAAATCTAATACTGTGCTATGCTATGAATAGCTATCCCACTTTATTTTGGGTACATAAACAACTTATCTTGCAAATCTATTTATTTTCCACTAAATTATAGTAGCAATTTTTAAGATAAAGCAGCATTTTAAAACATCTAATGTTAAACTAAAAAGATACACTTTTTCATTTCCTCCATTATTTTACAATGGAAATAAAAAACAAAAACAATACTCAACAGATTAATACAAATTTATAACATTTTCAGTAGAAAGCATCTAGGAAACTGATAGATAAATTCGATTTGGTATGATGTTTTAAAAAGTTAAACTTTACTTAAGCTGTATTTATTATATACAATTTTAAAAGGTAGTTATAACAATGATGAAAATTGAGTTTTTAAAACTGGATAAATCTATGTAACTAATTTTTCACACTTTTTTTTACCATGTTATCGATATTAAGTATATAAATCTCATGCTTATCCATAAAACCACACTTCATTTTTCCTGCAAGTCCAATGGACAGAAAAATTCAAACATTTGGCAATTATCCAAGAATTAAATAGCTCTAAATTTTTAACTTAAATATATCAATTGCTTTACACATAACACATACACATAATTTAAATTAAAAAATCTTACCATTGATTTCCTTTTGATAGTCACTCCATTAGCCTTGACAGTGCCTTCCTACATCAAGCAGACATGGCCAAATCACAAACTGACATTTGGTTGTTCGTGTCTTCAGATGGGAGTTTTCGGCCAATTGCCAGTTGAGCATTTAAACTGAAAACTAAATTACCCAAATTTATTAAGTTGTTCCTATGTCCACCAACTGATAATGAGTAGTGACTCTAAATTAGAAAATACTATCATTTTTCAAGCAGTCATAATATTATGTTTGAGAAGAAATGCTATGACCAAAAAAGATAATTCCATAAAAATTCTAGTATCTTCAAAGAACCATTTTAAGTAAAAGTCAATTATTTACCCTAACGTTCCTCCAATTATCCTGCAACCCACATTAATTCATTAGAAAGATGGTATTTATTCAATGATGTAATAAATTATAAAGCAACAAATTTAACTACTATCAAACACTGCCTTCACCTAAAAACTAATAATGCTTCGAAATACTTTGACAGTATACTTATAAAATATTTGTACACAGCATAAAAGTTAACAGTTACACTGAAGAGACCTGCCCTGCCTGCAAACATTATTTGTTTTTGTATTGAAAAGACAAAATTTACAGTTGCCACTTGTTAATTATAGTTCAAAAATGTCTTGGTTCCTTTCTGAACCAATTTAATGGTTCTTTTTCTCTTGACTATCACAGTTACTCTTCATACAGGCTTATAATTTTGGGATATTAAGCATTATGATTACTCAGTTGTGTAGTCTGTTTTGATGCTTCTTAAATATCAGCCATATCGAACTGTACACAAATGTTAAATTTTACTTCAGAGCCCTAGTATTAGTTATGCTTAGAATATAAACTGGATTATTTCAACAGTTACTCTTGATAAACTTAAATCTTTAGCAAAAACGCTGTAAAGTTAAAATGAAAACATAAAAGAAAACCTGTCCTTATCTTTCTAAGGCATCATGCTCACCACTGATTAATACCAAGTGTAATAGGCCCAGAGCTAAGTGGATATAACTAGACAGATCAAAGAGTCATAGTTTAGTGGCCTAAATATGATACACACCAAAACTCAGATTCTATGTATGATCTCTCTCACACGTGTATAAACACATGCACACCATTTAACCTACACCGACAGATGTTTCTGTACCATAACCTTACACCAAGATGTTATGTAAGACAGAATCTAAGGTGGACAATCAGCTTATTATTAAGTCAAGAGAAACTGAATTCAGAGCTTAATAAAACTACTATGTCTCTGAGTTAACCACACTAACCTCCAAACGGTATGATATCCTAGAAACAGGCTAATTCTACTCTATTCAATAATTGTAAACCTAAATCCCCAGTAGCCATGATACTTATCACTGAGAAACAGTCTTGTCCCAGGCCCTATGAGATACAAAGGAAAGGGTATACTCCTTTCTCAAGAAATTTATAATTTAAAACTTGATGTCGCAAATGTGTGCACAGGACCAGGCATGGTGCTTTTTACATAAATGGCTAGATTTCCAAATCAGAAGCAAGCACACTGTGGCAATTTAAATGGTTTGGGTAAGTTCATCACATATGCAGCTAATATGAGATTTTATGTCAAGAAGTATTTTAAAGCAGAAAATACTCAACTATTTTTATTTAGCCTAATAAAACCCACAAGGCAAGTTGACTACGGAATATAACTGTGGAAGTATTTATATCACTCTGGAAAAAGATGAAATGCAATTATAGAACATGGAAGTATGCCCTCCCATGAAAAAAATCAGGTTTTCAATAGAAAAGAAACAATTCTAAATAGGTTCATTTCTCTCATTCTAATGCTTGCAATTATGGCAGTATTTAATTTTTAATACAGGGGTCATAACATTAAAAAGTCACTATCAGAGTAACAAAATTATGAATCAAAAGCACAGAATGACTTCCTAGGTATGATCAACATTATTGATAATCATCTACATAATAAAGCTAGTTTCATATTCCATCAAATGATGAGCAGCAGGTGACTTGCCAATGTGTTTTTATGTAATCTTAATATAATTCACCAATCTACCTATATAAGAGCTTAAGAATTTAATTCTACCCCTTCATTTTATAAATGAATAAAAAGGTCCAGTAATTTGACAATATTAGTCCAAAGTCATACAGCCAGTCAGCAGTAAAATCAAGATCCCTTAGTAACAATACACACTGCTTTTACCATAATCAAGAAAATCAATATTTATGCTTAAGAATACAGTATAATTTTATTAGGAAATTTCAACTTTTTAGCTTTGATGCTAATCTCAAGCAATCAGATTGCCAGCTCTGGTGAATAAAAAGAATCCCTTCATAAAATTAACGAAAGATGTATGAGCAACTTAAACAATATATCCCTTCCTTATACAATCACTTTAAGGCAACTATTCAGACTTACACCCATCTCTTACAGAGTAAGAATGTGAGTTTGAAGAACACATAGAATTTTATCAAAACTCTTCCTAAAAAATATAATTCCCTAGAATTTCCCATGCATCACATCTGCTGTGCTTTTATTCTTGGCACCTCAGTTTATCCGATTTTTCACAGGATTGTCTAACTACTTAAACATGCCACATGAACAGGAATTGAAGTACAAAATCTTATCTTGACTGCTTCAGGTGATTAACTCTTCTCAATTACATACAAATGAGCATCAAGAGAAGGTCAGAAAATTTGTAAATGAAAAATATAAAAAATAGTTGAAACACTTTCGATTTAGTTGTGAGGACAAAAGTTGTCTACTAACTCAATTTGGACTCCATTGTTTATTCAAAGTCATAACTCACAAGATGTTTCTAGTAAAGCACAGCATGCTTTTTAGTTCAACTGGTCTGAACAGTCAGAGCATTTGTTAGGCAATATCTAAAATCATTCACCAAAACTATTTTGAGTGATGTTAAATTAGTTCCCCTCCACCATCGCCACAACCATCACTTTCACCTCCAACTGTCCAGTGTCTATAAACCAACAGCATAAGATGTTCTTCCCACTTATAAAAAGACAGTATTTTAGCATATGAAACCAAGACTACCTTATGCTATTACAAATACACACTCAAGGTGTTCTATTTATATTCCATTTGGTCACAAAGTGGCACGTCAATATTGTGTGTGTGTGTATCTGTATCTATGTATGAATATATGTGTGTGTAGATCTACAGTTGTGTGTATATGAAAGTGCATGTGTGTATATATGAGTGTATATGTGTGTATAATTACGTATGTATACATAAATGTACACACACATAAAAAGAGCAGTCTTTCTAAAACTATGTGAACTTAGTAGAACGTGTAGTATTTTAAGGTTTTCCTCAATGTGCTTTGTGTGTGCTTGCCTACTTTTTCACCTAGACTTGTAATGAGCTTCTTAAAAACAACAGACGTATCTATATTTAATTCTAGTTGAAGTATGCTATATAGTTAGAATACTGATATGCCAATTTACATGAGAGCCAGCTTATATTTGTATTATTCACAGAAATTGTTAACAAAATGGGATTTAAAAAAAACATCAACCAAAAAAGTATACCTCACTTTTTTCATGGATTCTTCCCACGTTGGTAAGAAAGTTATCTAGGAGGTAAACTATTTATTTCTGACTCCATTTCTTCATATGGAAAAATGAATGTAACAATAGCATCTTACCACATGGGTTTGTTGTGAACATTAGGCAACTTAATAACTATAAATTGTCTAGAAGACTGAACCACATGTACCATGAGCCTTCAAAATTAGTACTGTTACATAATTATCACCATCAATATCAGCACCATCGGCGCTGCCACCACCACAATCACTATCATAAACATCTCAACTGATTCTTAGTAAAAATACAGAGTTGTAAGCCACATTCCTAGAGATTCTAATTCAATATCACATTAAACGTTGAAAATACTGTATTAAAGAAAAAGAACATAGACAAATTTGCAAGACACTCCTTATACCAATCAATTCTATGAATATAGTAATAAATAAGAAAAATACTGCAGGGCAGTAAAAAGCTTCAGTTTTAAAGTTCAGCTAACAGCTTGCTTTCTACAAAATATGCATAATATGCATATGCAAAATATGCATATCCCCAAAGCCAAACACACCTCCAGTGACCCAACAACTCAAGAGTAGATAGAGTGTAGAAATAAGGAAGAGATCCTGAGCTCAATAAAGATTTGAAGAAAGTTAGACATTTCATTCCTTCTTGGGTGATGAATAACTAGAAATTTATACATAAAATTTTTGAGACTAAAGCTATTAATGAATATTTAATCACTCACTTTACATGTTACACTGTGTTACATACTAAGTATTAAAGGGAATAAGAGCATAAAACAAAGCTATCCTAAAACCTCACCTAGGAAAATAACCTCCCACCTTCCACATGTCTTGCAAGTATTGTTCCAGCTCAATGAGGAATAAGAATCAGGAGCATACATAAGAGATTTTAGTTAAGGTCTATAGGAAAAGCTTCACAGAAGAGAAAAGACTTTTAATAGATTTTTATGATAACTAAGATTTTTATAGACAGAAAAATTGCATTTTAGGTCAAACAATAGTGTGAGCAGAAGCAGACATCTGGCAGTATTACAGATACTTCAGGATAGTAAATACAGTGAGTTATTTGCCAACTCTGGAAAAGATAATCTGATAACTCTGAGTTTGAAAATCTAATTAATACATTCAGAAGATTGTTTTGCCAATGGTGTGCACAATGGGGCATTATCATAAGCCTTCAAAAGTAGTGCTGTTACATAATCATCACCATCATCACCATCAGCATCATCACCACCACTACCATCACAATCACTTTCATAAGCATCTCAACTGATTCTTAGTAAAAACAGAGTTGTAGGTCACATTCCTAGAGAGTCTACTTGAGTATCACACTAAAGGGTGAAAATACTGTATTAAAGAAAAAGAACTGCAACAGAAACCCAAAGGATTGTTTATATTAATTCACTGACTGTGAGGGAAAAAACAGGTATCTAAAATGATTTAAGTTTTAAGCCTACTTTTTCTGGCAATTTCCTATGTTGTTCTGGCACATTCAGCATGAAGGAAATGGCAGACAGTAGAAGCTGTCAAATGGGCTAGTGGTGGTCAGGGAGCTCAGGGCAGGGAAAAGGATTAACCTGTAGCAGCAAAGGGAGAGGACAGCTTAAGTAAAGACTTGGAAGTGGGGAAATGCAAACATCCTCAAATTAGCTCTCCTCTGTTAATTAGTTATCATATAGCCAAACAACTCACAACTACCTTTTAACACACATAAAAAGGTCCTAAATATGTTGCTGAAGCAGAAAGAAAAGACAAAAACCAGTTTAATATACAGAATGCATTGAATAGTGGTAATCTAGTGTAAACATTATGTTTCCTATAGTTAGCAGGGCAAACAAATGTGTTTTAATGTTCTTAATGTAAAACATTAACAAATTTAGCCTGTCCAATAAAAGGGACCATCATTAAAGCATTACTATATTCAATACAAATAAATATATCAAGTATTTGTGGACAAATTTCAATAATAAAAGTAACTTCTCTCCTTTAGAAGTGAGAATCCTTGTTTGCTTAGACTGATCTCACCTTGAACTTTCATATCATTAATCTTGAACATAAGGAAGATTTAAATCATAATCATCTCTCTGATTCTCATCCAATCCCACTCTACTTTTTAAAGAGTTGTAGGTCACATCCCTAGAGATTCTACTTCAATATCACACTAAAGGTTGAAAATACTATTAAAGAAAGGCAATTTTTTTTTTAGCCTTTTTTTTTTTAACTTTTTTTTTTTAAACCAAGAGCATGTATTGGTACATTCTACATACATTGGTCACATTCATTACATTTATTCTGTACCTATACATGGTGCATCTTGGTTCTCCCCCTCTATACTATAGAGCTACAGTATTAAAGGGGAAGAAAGGCAATTTTTTGTGGAGTTCCATTACATTACAAACCTGGATCTCCTCAACAAGTGGTTTATATTACAGTGAAGTAGCTTCCTAAAGACAGACTATGGATTTTGATTTTGTTCTTTTTTCCCTCTGATACTATCAAAATACCACAGAACTAAATGGATATTTAGCATACTTATTACATGAATTACATCCTATAATCTGACCTGAATAGTTTCAATAAAAGCTATGGGAAAATATAAAATTTCACAACAGGTGATTTACTAGACCACCTATGCAATACTGTTTCAATTGCTGAAATTCATTTTCACAGGGTACAGTCCTACAAATGGCCACAGTAAATGCAAAATGGCCTTGAAAACTGGGTATAGAGTATATTGAGTCCATATAGAGTCAGCCCTCAGTATCTACAGTTCCAAATATTCAGAAAAAAATCACATTGATGTTCACATGTACTTTGCAGTTAATCCAATGATGATGAGTTTCATGTGTACTGACATGTACTTTATTGTCATTATTGCCTCAACACCATAGTATAGTAACTATCTACTTAAACAATCTAGAGAGGGTTAATATGTACTGAAAGGCTGATGCGTAGATACTTTACCATTTTATATAAGGGGCCTTGAGAATCCATGGACTTTGGTATCTGCAGGGGTCCTCAGAAACCAAAGAGCAACTTTTATGTCTTTTTTTACCACTTATCTTTAAGATAATAGCATTCATTAGATTATGGATGCTTTAGGAATGTTTACAAAACATTGCAACGTAATTATGGTAACTGGCAGAAAAAAGAGAGTTTTCTACACTTTTAAAAAACATTTTCCTAGCATCTAGATTTACATTTCCAGTCCTCAAAAGGATTCCACTTCCCTTATTCATACAGTAAACCAAATGAATAATATTTTATCACATAACATTTCTGAAGAGATCTTAAAAGCTACCATAGTTTTCGCACATTGAATTAATCCTTATAATATCACACTAAAACAGAAAATGTAAATGTGAGGTTGGGGATTTAGCTCAGTGGTAGAGTGCTTGCCTAGCAAGCACAAGGCCCTGAGTTCGATCCCCAGCACCCAATAAAATAAAATAAAATAAAATAGGCAAATGGCATTTGCAAAGTATGTGATTACTTATTTTAAAGCATAAAGAGAATCAAAATTTGTTAAAATACTTCCTATGCTTAGATTTTAGACCCATTTTAATCTTTGGAACCGTGACAAATCGTACAGCATACCTATTTTACAGCTATGAACTTAAGGTCCCAGAACTATTAAGTGACCAGTTACAGTTCACATCATTGTTTGTCTAAGTCCAAAGTCTAAGCTCATCCTTCTTACAATAACTATCAGGAACACTGCCACACACCATATTAAAGAAGAGGGTATAGGGCAGAGAGGAGGTGCTAAGAGAAATAAACCAACACCACGAAGTCCAAGCACTTTACTCACTGAAGTGCTCTTCAAGCCTATTAAGAGCCTTCTTTATCTTACTTTATTCACAAATACCCTTCTTCTGCATGCTAGTAGCTGTACAAATTAATATCAAGCTTTGAAAAACAAGGCACAGTTCACAAAACCTCAAAGCAACAATAGCTGATAATTGTTTTTTTAAGGGACAAATGATCCTATGACATACTTCAGTGTAGCATTTGAAGACAGTATATTAACAAATATTCATCAACAATCTGAGTCCACAAAACACATAAGACTTTCTAAGATACTCTACAACAAGAATGGCTGAGATAAAATGTTCCAGCAATCAAAAAAGACAAACATTAATTATTTGGAAAATTTACTAATCAAATATCCAATAATGATAATTTAGATGAATAATTTATCTAAAAATCTTCATGAAGTATCTATGCTGTAATTTCATACCTTCCAAACCAGATATAGCATCACAAATTTAGTGTAAAAAATATTAAAATTTCCAAACTGTAGAAAATTCTTAGTTTTAGGAAAAGGAAACTATGTACTATTAACACAAGCTAACAGCAAACTATAATAAATCTCTTTCAAAGTTCAAAAAGTATTTCACAAATGGAATTTTATACCAAAGCACTTTATAAATGAAGGTGAAATTTTTACTGCCCTGATTTACTCCCCTTTTTATATAATACTTAAGATGTCTCACTTTACTTGAAGAAAAATGCTATTCTACATATGAAAAAAGGTAGATAGCTATTTAGGAGTTCCAAGGCTCTCAATACAGGGTGCATACAGGTTGAATATTTTAAAAAATGCATTAACAGAGAAGCAAAAAAGTGAAGCATTTTAAACAAGGGTTTGCACGATAATTAACACTGCAGTAGGTAATTTAACATGTGACCCTTTGTTTACCAACAATTTTAAAACACAGCCGCCAAGACCACAGTCATTTATTTGCTTTGTTACCTTGAGTTGGGGGGATATACAAGAAGACCATTTCCAACAAAGAATGGGCACAGTATTATGAAAATATAAGTTGGTAAGGTCTAGTTGAAAAGTAATCAAATAATGAAAAGTCAGAGCACGGTCAAAGAACTAAGTTGGCAAACGAGAAGCATAAACCATTTGGCCTAGATTTGTTTGTAATGACTGTGTGACCCAGATACTAAACTATCTGGCCAATTCTCAGAAATCTGAAAACTGAAATAAATGAAATATATGGTCAACTGGGTAAATGTTTTAGTAAAATGATACTTTAAATAATCAGCATTATACAAATCTTTAAAAAAACTTTAGAAATAATCCTTTTGCCTCATAAATGATCCCATAAATATTCCACCCTACAATCAGCCAGTAAGACTCTATTTACTAAAGAGATTAAGATGTAAAAATTCTTTGACGAGCAGAGCATACAGAGTATGTATCTTGGGGGAATGATGTGTGCAAAGCTGAGCACGTACTCTAGTACCTAGCCCGAGACTATATGTGCTCTAAAAAGTAACACTTATTTACCCCATTTTCCCAAAGTACTTTTGTTTCATTTATGGCCCACAAAGTTGATTCTAGGGAGAGGGTTCTACTAAACAAGAGCATTTTTGGGGAGGAGAAAAGTATCATCAATTCAGAAGCTACAGAAGCTTTTCTAATGAAGGTGGTAGAACACAGGAGACATAGGAGATTTACCAGGGACTCCTCAGACTCACAGGCTCGATAGGAAGGTGGTGTGTCATATAAAAATGTAGATAATACAGAATGCATAAGGTACCTGCAGTGGGCCATGATGAGTGCCTATCTACACTTCCTTCACTCCTAATGATCCATGATTCCATTTTTATAACCACATCTCTCTCAGGAGTCAACGTGCCTCAGGGGAAGCTGACTGACCCTACATTACAAGGGTAGATCATAATTAGTCTGACTCACTCTGGGAAGCCCATCCCCCTTTCAATGATTAGTTTGGTGTATTTAGAATTTAACAAATTTAGGTCAAAGAGAAGCAAACTTGCAGTGACATGTGCGCAGGAACTGCTTAGAGAAAAGAAGCTATACTGTTGATGAAAAAGCCAAGAGAATTTAATTCTCTTTTTTGATCTGAAAGAGCAAAGGTCTGGACTGCAATGAGTAGCCATTCTGTTAACTACAGTTATTTGAAGAAAGGCAATACAACACTGGGTGGAAAGAGTAGAGCAGAAAGAAAAGCTGAGTCCTTAAGAAGTAACTGAGCCATTCCAATTATTAACCCTAATGTATGTTGTATGTCTGATACTTTCTTATGTGAACCAACCAATATTCTTTTTTATTTAAGACAAAATTAGATTAATTTGGAAGCTAATTAGCTGTTAGGAAACTAAGAACTTCCAATTTTTAGTTAATTACTTTTAAAAAATTATAAAATCTTTTATCCCTTTCTTAGCTTTAAAAATAGTATATGTTGTTTTTCTAGGTTTTTAAACTTCCCGCAATGATTGTGTATTATGTGTGTCAGTAGGAGAGGAGTATTTAAAATATCTGAGAATACTAAACAAGTTGACCCCTTTTCGATCAATATAAAAGCTAAATTATGCCTTTAGTACAATAATACTTTCATGAGCTGCACAGCTAAATTCTGTTAAATTTTAATCCTTAATTATCTTTCAAAATGCCTTTCTAAAGAGCACTGTAACATGACATTGAAACAAAACTTATTATGTATGCAAAACTGCCTGTGACATGTGGCTGATTCACATTTAGTACAGGTTTACTAATCCTGAGGAGATACCGAGTATCTTTCTGTTAAAACCTGGATGGCTTTCAAGAGATGTTATTTCACTTCTATGTAATATAATTAGAAAAAATTTAATTAAGTAGGAAATGGAAATCTAGCCAAAGTAATTCCTGGATGTGCCTCAGAATTATGCTATTAATCCTGAAAATGCTAGAGGTCAAGAAGAGAAGCATGTGGCTACAATGCCTATGGCCTAAAGTAATTCAAAGTAACCCTTACATCAAATGCTCCTCCTTTCCCAAGAAAAGTATTTTATGTTTCTACAAAGAGAAAAAAGTTCTTCTTAAATTGAAACATGTATCTTACAACTGACAATTACTTACAATCAAGAAAATATAATATGCATGAACATCTTCTGCAAATTAAGTGCTACACAAAGGTGCCCATTGTATGCTGTACACAAAAAGTGTTTTACATAAAACTTAAGTTTCCCCAAATACAATTTTAATATTAGTGCTTTTTTAGAAGAAATGAAATATTCCCCCTTTCAACTGACAGAGCTGATAAACCCAAGTCTACTTCCTTTGCCCTGCATCCAAGAGCACTGCCCACATAATTCATAACAATGACATGTGCTAAATTCTCTGAAGTATTCTCCTGGAGGTGGTGTAGCTCAGTACAGCATGTGCTGTAGCATGCAGAAGGGTCTGGACTCAATCCCTAGCATCTTAAACTGAAATATTTCAAATTGCTATCACGAAAACTGTAATTCTCCCTTATTCACAGGCAGTATGTTTCATGACCTCCAGTAGATGCCTGAAATGTCATCCATTTGCTCTTTTATAGCATCATCTTGTCATCAAGAAATAAAGCCCATTTCTCTTACCCTTGATCTAGTCTGACCTTGGTCAGAAGTGACTCTTGGTAATTCCAGAATCTGGGATTTAAAAAGAGCTGTGGCTTCTGCCTTTCCCTTTGGAACATTCCTTCTTGGACTCTAGCTATCATGCTATGAGGAAGCCGAGCAACTTCACATAGAAGCACACTTAAGGCAATAAAACACCAAAGCCCCCAGGCCAGACTGCATCCACTGGCAGCTACACGAATGAAGAAATCTTGGGTTGCCCTGCAATCCCCGCACTCCAGCTAAGACCAGACAAAGAAGAGGATGCACTAAGGCGACCCTCAAAATTACCACAAATACTAAATTACTGTTGTTTAAGCCATTTAACTTTGGGGATGCTTGTTATGTAACAAATGATAAGTGACACACCATCCTCCTTAGAAATGTACTTCGATAATCCCAATGTCAGCAATTTAAAAAGCTGATAAAATCCCAAAATATTTGGGTTCTTTGACTACTGAAACAGAACTGTGAAAAACTTCACTAAAGCCTAATTTTTAAGAATTACTGTGAGGTACACTTAGTTTAGATCAAAAAAGAAAATGGTTCAGAACTTCAAATCACAATGTGTTATAAAATCACTACGGATAAAGCCAACAATGATGAAATCACTAAGTTTTAAGAAAGTAATCATTTGAAGTTCAAAAAAGAAAAGCAGATAGGTACAGAACAAAGTGTGGTTATACCAAAACAGACCATTTAGATGAGATTTATATCCTATGTACTGTGCATTACCATATTATTATGCATATTATGTAATTTATGGATTGCTGTTATATGAAGAATTAAAACACAGTAAAATATACAGTACTGAATTATAATAAACATAATATATTATTTAGAAAATACTTTAAGGATAAACATTATGTGATTAGGCATTAGTAAACTGGAAAGATAGTAAAATATCAATTTATAAATATTTCCAGATGACAGGAGTCTGGATTACAGTTCATTTCCTTTAAATTTCTTTTACATAAACACAAGACTTCACATACCATGAAATGTGCTGAATACACTCAAATTTCATAAAATTTCATTTTATATAACTGCTTAAAATATCAAGAAAAAAGGGTGTCATTTATTTATAAAAGTTAAACATCATCGCCAATAATGTCACTGTCAAAGATTATTGGGCTAGACAACTGCCCTGACCCAATAAAACACTTGAGTCTCTTACGATTTAAATAGCAGAGAGATGATAATTTTGGCATAATTCCAACTTTGGTACCATAATAAAAGATAGAAAAAATCAAATTCCACAAAAATTCTTACTATAATTTTGAAAATTCTTAGAAAATAAGGAAAATATAACAGAATTTTAAAAAATACAATGTTTTATCAGACTAATGATGACATTTCATCTAGTAAAAAGGTTTCTGAAAAAGTAGAAGAAAATCAAGGATTTATTCAACTTTAAAACTTAATGTTGCTTTGAGGCAGATACTCTGAAAGATTCTATAGCCACAAATAAAAATGTATTTTGCTAAAAGAAATTTTCCGGGCAACTCTACCCAAAGGATAAGTCTAGCAAATTATAATTGCTGTATTTCTTTCCAGTTCTTACTAAACAACACACATTCAAGACAGATTCTTCCTTCTCTTAAATGACCCCAGATACTCGGCAAACGCTGAGGTTGAAATCATGCCCAAGCCCTTGCACATTCACACAAAGTTGCTCTTTGGCTGTAAAGGAGCCTTTTAAAAGAAAGTGAATATAATGGGGGAGAAAGGAATGGGGGAGAAAGAAAAGGCCTCTTTTGTGCCATATGAATTATTTATTCAGCCAAGCAATGAACTCAGTATTTCTAACTCTAATAGTCTATCAGGGAACTCTAAATAGTGAACTCCAAGACTAAGAAAGATTAAAAATTATCACTATTCAGCATCCTGTGTTTTTTTAATTTGAAGATATTTTTAGATATTTAACAATTTATATTTAATTTGTATTTTATCTAATAATTTAATTTCTAATTTATAAATTTCAAAAATCAGACCAAAAGTGTCACTTTTTCAAACTGATCCCTCCAAAACCAGTTAATTTATCATTAGCTATTAGGAATAAGCTAAATATAGACAGATTATTAGAGCCTGACTATAACCAACAATTTTAAACTATTTCAAGCAAGTATTTCTCCACTTGTGAATGCTGTTGAGATTTATTTTACCAAAGTCTCTGGAAGGTAGTCCTAGTTCTTGATCAGCAGACAGGGCAGAGTCAGATTTCTTATAGCCGGTAATGCTGTTTGGTTGCTTAAATTATTAATAGAGATTAAATCTCCTTTGAGTAAGGGCAGAGATAAGGTACTTGCTTCTAGAAAAGAGAATCACGTCTAATCTGTACACAAATTACCTTTTGCTATATATCTGACATGATGCAGAATCTTCCCTCCTCATCGAAAACTAATTTTCTTTAAAAATACGAACAGAACAAAAACCCCAGAAATAAACCCATACATTTACAGTCAAGTTCATTTCAACAAAGATGCCAATTGTATACAATGGGGAAAGGAGTTTCCTAAATAAATGACACTAGGAAAACTGCATACCTGCGTGCTGAAATTAGTTCATCTCACACTATTCACAAAAATCAAGTCAACTGCATTAAAGACTTAAACATAAGGCATGAAACTATAAACAACTAGAAAACATCTAAGGAAAAAGTTCCATGACACTAGTCTTGGCAATATTTTGGGGTATGATCCCAAAAGCACAGGCAACGAAAGCAATAATAGATGAACTAAAAAGCTCTTAATAGCAACGTAAACAAGAATGAAGAGACAACCTACAGAACGAGAGAAAATATTTGGAAACCACACAAAAGCGATTAATCTCCAAAATATACACAGAACTCAACTCTATAGCAATAAAACAAAAAGACTATCAAAAAAGGAGCAAAGGGCCTAGGTACAGGGCTCAGTGGTAGACTTTTGGCCTAGCCTAAGTGAGGTCCTGAGTTGTATCCCCACCAATGGAGGGAAGGGATGGAGGAAAGGAGGGAAGAAAGGAAGAAAGGAAGAAAGAAAGAAGAGAAGGGAAGGAAGGAAGGGGCAAAGGAGCTGAATGAACATTTCTCAAAAGATACATATATAGGGCCAACAGATATATGAGAAAATGCTTAACAACACTAATCATCAGGGAAATGCACTTTAATGCATGATGAGCTATGACTTCATGCCTCTTGAATAGCTCTGATCAAAAAGATTAAAGGTAAATGTTACTGATGATTTGGAGAAAAGGTAACCCTTATACATTGATGGTGTTAATGTAAAGAGAAATTTTGGAAAACAACATGGAGGTACACCAAAAAAGTAAAAATGGAATTACCATATGATCCAGCAATCTCATTACTAGGAATAGAGCTATAGGAAATGAAATTAGTATGCTGACCATGTATCTGTACTCTCATGTTCATTGCAGCATTATCCACAATAACCAGGAGAGGAATCAAACTAAGTTCCACCCATGAATGAATGGACAAAGAACATAACAGAAATGCCTATACTGTATAATTTTACACAACAATGGAATACTAAAATTCAGCCTTTATAAAGAAGGAAATCTTATCATGTGAGGTAACATGGATAAACCTGGCACACATATATTAAGTGAAATAAGCTTGGCACAACAAGGGAAACACTGTGTGATCTCAGTTACATGAGGAATCTAAAAAACGTCTAATTCCTAGAGCAGAATGGTGGTCACCCAGAGATTGGGGTGTGGACAAGTTGGGGAGAAGCTGGTTAAACAATATAGAATTTTAGGCAAGAGGATCACTCCTCCTTTGAGATGTCTATGGTGAATCACAGTGTCCATAGTTTATAACAATATATTGTATACTTGAGAATTGGTAAGAAAAGGAGATATTAAATGTTCTCATCACCCCAAATGTCAAGCATATGAGGTAAGAAATACATTAATTGGCTTGATGTAGCTATTCTACAATGCATACACAAATCAAAACATCATGTTGTATATCATAAATATAGTTTTATTTGTCAATTTAAAAAATAAAAAAATATTTTTACTTTCATGTGAACAAATGAATCTTTAACTTTTTTTTTTTTTGGCTTAGACTGAGTCATCCTATAACCTAAAACCTAAATAGAAACAACTGCTTTTGTAAAGTTATACACTTGACTCCTTCCAATTTCATTCTCTGAGATTGTTTGAAAATCCCTAAGTCTCAGCAGAAATGTCTATACTGTATAATTTTACACAACTCTAGGGTTAAGATTTTTTCAAATCAGAAGAATAAACTATATTGTACATCTTCCTTAACTACTTCTTTCTCTATGTGCAGTACTTCTCATTGTCACTGCCTCTACTTCTTCCTAAATTAAACTGATAGGATATCAGCATCAATCTTATTGATTAAACCCATATTTTAAAGAATGAGAAGTAAGGTTGGTAGCATCTGTGATTAGAATTCATTTGAATGGTAGGATGAAGAATATGAGGCCTACACAAGGTATATTATTACCCAGGTATTCACAATTAGTACATGGCATAGCAAAGATTAGAAACCATGTTTCTGGAAACCATTTGGTGTTTTCTACTGGATGTTCCTATTAACCCTCCAAAAGGATCCTGGAATTTATATTGGAGAAGATAAACTAATAAATAAAGTCTTTTGTAATGTACTTTACCAGTATTCAGTCTGTCCGTAGAATAAAAATCAAAATTTTCAAATAAACTTTGTGTACAAATACTCTTGTCAGGTACCCATAAGAAAACTTTAAAAAACATGTCCAACACTAAGATGAGACGGTACATCCAGCCAAAGAATTATAACAGAGCAAACTGAAATGTTTTTAAGTTTTAAGGTAACATTTAGAGGAATTTTCCTATGTCAAGTGGTGCCTGTGATGGGGTATAAGTTATGAAAGATTTTCAATAAAGCCCTTATGTCTTCGTTAAGTGAGATTCTATTACATTAAGATTGACAGATTAAAATGGAGTGCTATTTTAAATAGGCAGTAGTTGTGTGGGGGAAAGAAGCAACTGTATTCTCTAAGAAATATATTTACAGGATGATGATGATGATGATGATGATGATGGATGATGATGATGATGATGTCATTTTACTGGGAATGGAAGCCAGAGTCTGGTACTCTATAACTGAGTTCCATTCCCAGCTCTAATTTTTTTTAAACTGGCATTAAGTAACTAACTTTCTTCCTTTATAACAAAAATCTGCCTTAGCAATCACATTAGAGTGGGAACAAAATAAGCTTCCTAAACTCAAAATATAACTTCAAAGTCCTTGTTACTTAAGTTGAACTGCATTTTACTTTGGAGAATCAGGATAATTTCTCAGTGTTTTGAAAGATTAAAACCAAGTCCTCTTTCAAAGTATTATATCTTATCAAGGCTGCAAAGCATCCTCAGTAGTTAGAGGATTTACACTCTTAAAATATCAATGTTGGTCTTACATTAAATCCGAGGAAAAAGCTGAGTCAGCAAACGTATACTCTGCAAGGGTAACTCACTGAACACACCCAATTATACTTTTAAAACTGAAATGGGACTTAATGATATGTGTAAGTTAACAAAATGTATTAAATTCCCTTTATGCAATAAATAACTAGATAAAAAGACAATATAGGTTACTTTTTTCTAGCAGAATTTCCTCTTTTAGTTAATGTTTCAATGCTCTAATAAGTGGTCCGTTCCTGACCTATAAAAACGTAATGTAAGTACATTAGAATTATTTATATCAAAAAGATAAAAACCAAGATACACTAGTACTACCTATTTATGCTAAAAGAAACATTAATACTCTAATTTAACATAAACTGTTAAGGGCAGCTGCTGAAAAGGTGCTATTCCACTCAACTTTGTAAGTATACTAAACTTATCATTCTACCTTCATTTTGTGCCTAATCTTATCATATATCAACTCTCCTGCATTTTTACCATTATTTCTGTAAATAGGATTCTGAAAATCAACTATCCAGTTATTAGAAATAAACTCCTAAGTAGCTGAAATACCCAAATTTGCAAGAAATTTACCATCATTGTTTTACAGAGACTGCACAGAGCCTTTCACACAAGGCACGGAATAGACCTATTCTGTTGAAACAAAATGGGTGAGGAACAAGGAATAAACTGTAAAGTTGGCAGGTACTTCTTTTGTCCCTGGGTCCCTATAACCTTACATTTTGACTATGACTATTCACACTTCTAACCGGCCAAACCCAGTAAGAAACCAGTTTCTGCTTCAAACTGGCTGGCTGATCTAAACCAAATCATGTAGCTTTTTGAGGTTCTCAGTTGTATCTATAAAATGAATCAGGCTAGATTAATTCTAAGGTCCCTTTCCACTTTAAGAATCTATATTTCACTTTGTCTCAGTCCTTTTAAAATCCTTTCCAAAGGTAGCAAGGCACTTAGTGTAAAAGAATGTTTTTCTGTTAGTCTATACAGAACAGTTTTCTAGGCTTTTCTAATATTTTCAACAGCCCCCTAAGAATCTAGAGAAGCTCATTTTCCCATTATGATCCCTATAAATGAATGAAGCTTTCTATGCTAACAGCTTCCCTATAATCATTCTTCTTTTGACTACTGGCTACTAATTCTAATTAAGCAGGCTCCCTATGTGTCCTGCTTAGAGAAGATGAGCTTAGTATGTCACAAGAATGTTTCTCTCCCAGAGGAACATTTGGTTTGATTTGGTCCTTACACTGCTTGAAAGAATAAGACATCCAGTCTACGGCCATACCATCCTGAACGTGCCCGATCTCATCTGATATCGGAAGCTAAGCAGGGTCGGGCCTGGTTAGTACTTGGATGGGAGAAAGAATAAGGCATCTGGAAAGTAGTTTTGTACAGTTAACTCACAGGATCTAGAATCTATATTCACTATATTACCTTTAAAGGTGGCAAGTCTAGAAAAATTAATTTGAGACTTCTGGTCTATCACTAAGACAATTCTTAAAGGTAACTTTTTTTCCATTTTAAATAGCTTTAACAGAACTTGTTATACTATACAGCCTTTGCAAATCTGTTCATAGCTCTTACCATGTATACTTCAATCTTCAGCTAAATTGGGTTACTAATAGATGGAGTGATGTAAATGAAGAGACTAGTCAACAAAAATGCCAAGTATATCAATGATCTAGTGAAATATCTGTGAATGTGGATATTTAACATGCTAATTTAGGCTAGCAACCTCCATCAACTCCCTTCCCTTCTCCCCCAAATTCTTAAATCAAAGCATATTCTTCGGATAGAAAACTGCAAGTCAAATCTTATCAGGATAAACCTTTAAATATGTTGACTTTGTGTTTTCTCACAACAAAATTATTATACATCTCTATGTCACACTTCATTAACACAAAATTTCAAATTAATATTTCTTAAAATGAAACTATTGAAATGTTAGTTTACCATCTAAGCTGTGCATACAAACAAAATAAGAAAAATCACAGTTCAGTTCTCAACCATTCCACATCTCCATTTCAATACACTGAAAATAACCCTGAATAGTTGTCCAAGTTAGTAAGAAATTTCCCTCAATCCACATCTGAAGGGAGGGAAGACTAAGAGTCTCTTCAACCAAGGTATCCAGTAGCTCTCCTTCTAAACAAAGTGTATGAGGTACAGCTAGCCAATAGTAAGGGTAACTAGCGCTTTGTCAAACTATCCTTATTACTGCCTTCTATTTCAACAATGAGTGACTACAGCATCTATCCAACTACCGGTAATAAGGATATAATCATTTCTATTACAGAAAGTCAAGTAGCCCAAGAAAATTCTTATTTTTCAAACATCAGAAAGTTTAAAAGAAAAATGTTCAAGAATTTTTATTTTTAATTACTGTAAAATTGATTATAATCAAATTAAATACTTATTAGAGTATAATTATTTTAAGTATTTTATACTTGATGAAAATATGCACATTTACAAAAATTTATACAGAAAATTACAAAAATAGTTTAATATATATGACATACATATATGAACATATGAAAAACATGATATTAAGTATTGTAAAATCATTTAATCTAGCTTACTGATAAAAGAAATGAGGGGAATTTCATATATAGTGACCATGGCTATATATTTATTTACTTAATATAACTTGTCAGTTAATGCACCTAATGCATAACAAAAATAGTTGTATCAAATGAGAAAAACAAAGACCAACCAGCTACCCATCTAGTCTGCTTTATACTACTGCATGAAATCATCAGGACTCAGGAAGGCTGCTGAGAAGAGGATGGAAAACACAGGGAGTCCACTTACACTTGGCTTGTGTGCTCTCCTCAGAAAGAACTGTGACCCCAATCCCCCAACAAACATCTATGCAGTAGAAAAGGAAGAATACGGGGATTATGCCAAACTGACCCCGATCTGTGTTTTCCTCCTTAAGGCACATTCAGTTAAAAAAAAAAAAATCTAAACAGACATCTGATTTGACAAGCATTTAGGTTTACGAGGAATGAGATGAAATGAAATCATTCTTGGGGCAGTCCTGGGTTCTTTGTCAAAGGTCAGTTGGCAGTATTTCAAAGGCAGCCTATTAAAGATCTGAAGTATGTAGAGCAGGGCTGGGGGTGTAGCACTTTTCTAGCATGTGGGACATCCTGGGTTCAGTCTCTAGCACCAAAAATAAATAAATAATTAAAAAATAAAATACAGTGGGAAAAGCATAGAGAACCACAAAATCATTAATACACGCGCTCTAAGACGGACCTTCAGAAATCATCACCAATCTTTTCAATATACAAACATATCTGATAATGTATTTGATTAAATTTGAATTTCCTAAAAGCTATTCAGAGGGTGATCACTGGAAAGATCAACAGGTATAGAAATAAAAAGATAAGCATAAAATACAACCACCCAATAAAAAATTCTATAAATCAAAGACTGTGCATGATAATAATGCTATCACAGGTTTAACATATCTTATATTATTGGATTTTATATTTCTCTGAAGGTAAATACTCCAGATACAAATTCCAATGCTATTAAATATATGAAAAGAAATTAAAGCCTTTTAAAGCACATAAAAATAACAGATTGAATAATCTTTTAAAAATGAAACAGAATTGACCACTAAAGGTTATCAAAACACTCTGAAAATGACTGACTCAAAACATTCAGTATACAACTGAAATAAATTTTACTTTTTCTTATGTGACATATACAGTATAATGCAGACAGCTAGTACACAAAAGCTTCTTGAAACAAAAGTATTCAAGAAGAGACTTGGAGGAGAAGGTAAAGGGTAAGCGGGGAACTCAGAACAGACAGCAATCCACAGAGCAGCAGCTAGAGATTTTTTTTCTATTCCTGGGGCGTAAACCCAACAGCTACCAAACAAAAAGAGGTGACACATCCTGCCACAAACAAACACTTGGTTTTACTAGTACATAAAAAGTGAGATAGCTTTATTTGCAGGTAAGAGATAACATTCAGGATTCAGACCTTAAGTATGGCTGGCTTACCGTGTAAAATTTAAAGCTCTTTTATTAATATTCTGAATACTTTTAAAGCTTTCCAACAAGCTTATCCATGGACAAGGCAAACAGGTATCAGCAAACCCAATTTATTCCTGTCTTTTCAACAGACCAGATCTAACCCCAACCCATGTATAAAAAGTTGGCACTCCACAAGGGAAACAACACTTACCTAGTGTGCTCTCTGTTGTTCCTTATCTAAAAATATCCAACTACATGCCTCATTTATTGTGATCAGTGTTCCTCCCTCCCCAAATTTATATTATAGCTTTAGGAATTTTTAGCATCTACATAGATGCCTATAAAGCTTCTGTGACAAGTATCTTTTACTCCCTTCTTAAAACCTGACACTTTGCCATCACCTTGAACAACCCCACATTAAAAATATTATAAAATTCCAACCTTTTACTTTTCACTCCTTTGATCATTTCTCATGCCTTCATTTCTACTACATCTCACAGAACACTCGAGATCCAGAACTCCTTAGTTTTCTACCATCTCCCTGGCCTGGGCTCACTTTCTTCCCTATTGGCTAAACAGCTGCAAGGGTTACTCCTTGATCAGTTTTCAAACATCTGTAAAACTGCAGTCATAGTATGTGCCTCATATTCCCTCACTTATGCAACAAGTATTTGAGCCCCGTCTGTACCACAGGCACTGGGAAAAAACAGACAATAAAAGCATACCTTCGGATTCTCACAGAACTTGTACTTTAGAATCTTCTAAAACAACCATGGCGATTAGAGGGTTGAATAAATTGATATATTTAAAGAATAATGCACAGCACATAGTAAGCAACATTTGGCATAGCCAGTCATCTAAAATGTTCTAACTTTATTTTTTTAAATAAAAGAAGACAATTTATTTGAAGGTGGGGAAAGGGGAAAGAGAGAGGGAGAGGGAGGGAGGAAGAGAGGGAGGGAGAGGGAGGGAGAGAGAGAGAGGGAGAGGGAGGGGAGAGGCAGAGTCAGGGGAGAGCACAAGTAGACAGCTACTTTGGACAAGTAGGGAGCATTTGAAAGTGATTAACTCCAAATACTCTAAATTTTACAACTTAGTTTCCCTAAAATCAATTTTAATTGTACCACTCTCAACTTTAGATTAATACTACATTCTGATCTCCTCCCCCAAAGGTAACTAAGGAAATCACAACTATATAGGTATGTTCCCTGAAAAAATGTGTGGTTTCCAGTCCTGGCTGGCTCCTGAGTTTGGCCCATGGGTTATTTCATTTACTTTTTGTTAGCTCTTTCTTTGTCTCCTTTATGGGGCTGCTACTTCTCTACTTGACCCTGAAATATCAATGCTTCTTAAGAGCCTGTCTTCCGCCCTCTTTTTTTTTTCCTCTTGAAAACACATAGTTTCAATCACCCGTTGCAAAAGATAATTTCTTAAATGAATTTCCAGCCCAAGACCACCACTTGTATCACGTAACATAAGATTCTGGGGATTTAGCTCAGCGGTTAGAGTGCCTGCCTTGCAAGCATAAGGCCCTGAGTTCGATCCCCAGCTCCAAAAAAAAAAAGACAACTGCTTTATTAGATCTGCCCCATTGGATATACAACTATCATCTCATAATCAAAGTATGCAAAACGGACTCACTAAATTGATTCTTACTCATGTATCTTCCATTTGTGTGATGTCTTTACCATCCATGCATTCATCCTAGCTAGAAACTTTGGAGTTAACCTCTATTTCTTCTTTCTCACTGGTCATTTCCAAACATTAAGTCTTACTGAATTTAGTATTTCCCCAAAACAAATACGCAGAATCTGAAACATTCCCTCTTCTCCATTTCTAGTAACACAGTTCCGTTTAAGCCCTCATGGAATTCTTAGCAAACCAACTATTTCCCAAGTGGTCTCCCTGCCTCCAATTTTTTCCCTTCAAATTTTATGCTCCACAATAGCTACCAGAGTAATCTATTAAATCTAAACACAGTCAAATCAGACCCTGCTTAATACTCTTCAATTGCTTTCAAGAGAATACTAAGAGATGAAGCTGAAGTTCCTAAAACATGCCATAAAAATCCTCTATGATTTGCTTCCAAATCTCTCCAGACTCATTTCTCATCTCTCTGCCTCTTATTTTATACTTCTACCAACACAGATCTGCTTGTGTTTCCAGAACACAGCATGCTGTTTCTTATTCATGTCCCTTTGCTCCTGTTTGCCTTTGTTGCTATTTCCCGGTCTTTCCACTTCTGTTCTCTCTCTCTCTCTCTCTCTCTCTCTCTCTCTCTCTCTCTCTCTCTCTCTCTTTCTCTCTCTGACACACACACACACACACACACACACACAAAATCGATCAATCTCATTAAATCCAATCTCTGACTTCCCCCACCCTGATATTTCATGTAGACATTATTTCTTTGAATAAGTTTTTTTAACCATCCTTTCCATTTCTCTATATTATAGCGACTGAACTATATTAAAAGTGTTTCTGTGATTCTATTCATTTGACTGTGACACACCTAAGTGTAGAAGCCCACTTCTATTCATCACTGTGTTCCTAGCAATTCGCACAGTACTTAGAACACGAGTCAATGAATAAATGTTACATATTATACTATCTAATATCATACTAAAAACAGCAAGAAAGTCAAGTATCAAACTCGTAAGTTGTATAAAACTACAAATGAGAAGGTAGTGGATTTACTTTTCCTTTCTGAATGTTAAGCATTATTACTAAGATGTTATCAATGGATCGTAAATATTAGCTGCCATCCCATTTAACAAAAACCAGACTTCTCTACTGCTCTAGTTTATCTTCTAGATGGTTTCACTACTGAAATAATAAATTAATAATTCATAAAATGAATCCTTCAATGTTCTGACATGTGAAAGATTTCCTGTACCATAAGCAGGATGTACTTGATAGGAAAAATGAGTAATACAGGGTTTGAAGCCACAGATTAAATAACGTAATCATCCTAAAGAATTTAACCTAATTTTTAAAAGAAAAAAAATACAAACACATATCATACTTCCATTAATACATTGATATAAATCAGGGAGTATCCCAACAATTTGGATTAGAGTTCGAAAATGCAATTGAGAAATATTTCTTAGAGTTGGAGAAAAGTTTCAGATTTGCTGTCCTGTTCTGGGCTGAGATGGATTAACCTAAAACAATATTAAAACATCATATATTATCTGATCTATTCTACATAGTAGAGAAGTAGAGCAAAACAAATGCCAGGTGGGGATGGTACACTGTCATAATTATCCAGAGGTCTTCATAAGCAGGTTGAATTATCTGATTTGATGGTCACGGCTGTAAACTGTTGCACATATACATGGGTTCTTAAAAAGTCTTTATTCAACTACAAGAGTTTTGCTTATTTTAATAACTGCTTATGTTTTGCTACGTATGTGCTCAATCTTGTGAAAGAAAAACAGGCCTGCTCAAGTAAATTAAATAGGAAATACTGACTCTAAAGGAAAAATCATCAACAGTCATGTGTTTTGTCAGGTGTGTGTCATCCAAAGTTATAAACTACTTGAGGTATCTAACAAAAAGCTATAAAAAAAAGCCAAAATTCTTAGAGATGACACATAGCAGAAACACACTGCTACAGGATGAAATCTTCTCTCAAGTAAGACCCTCCAAAACAAAAGCTCTTAAATGGAGCGTGAGTCTGGGCAGATAAAGAACTACCACTGCTCTAATGTGGATTTGTCAGATTCTTCTCTCTTTAACCCTGGTGCCTTGCTTTAGAATGTCATTACTGATCCTTCACAAGTTATTTAAAATTGCTCAATTTTCTCTATTCAGTCTAACTCTATTTTACTACATGAATTTCCCCAAAGTAGCATGCAAACATCTCTGAGTCAATAATCATTCCCCCAAATTTATGCATGCTATGATTAAACTTTCTTATTTTCAATTTCAACTCATCTTCAGAAGAACAAAGGTCTTATTTTAAGTTACAGCTCTATCAATTCATCTTCAGAAGTACAGTCACTATCTCCAGCTATGCATCACAGCCAGGTCTCCAATTTGACTAACAGCTATTTTTGCTTATTTACTTTTCTCAGTTCATGAACACATGGACACAAATGTCATTTAATAGTAATTTCAAGGAACGCCCAGCAGTATATGGGTTTACCGATATTACTGTTTTTTACATTCTCAGATTTTAAAAAGGAATCATAATCATAGTCTGACAATATGCTGGGAAACTTCAAAAATAGTAACTGTTTGTTACATAATACTGAAAGAGAGGCATACTGTACTCAGAGATCTCCTGCATACTATCTTCTACAGCTTCGCAGTTAAGTGCACACACTATGGACCAGATTTACCTAGGTGTGAACACAGGGCCAGCTTATGAGCAACAACTTCTCTGTGTCTCAGTCTCCTGGTCTTATCAAATGAGATGACAAGATCTTGAGATGAGGATTAAGTGAGCTAATGTTTTAAAAGTGCTTACACAATAAATGCTGTTGTTTCACAAACAAATGAAATAGAACAGTTAAGATTCCATGAAATATTATATGCACAAATGCAACAGTAAGAATAAGACATCACATATGTTTTAAATTACAAAAATATAGTATGGTAATGCTTACTATATTTTTTCAAACTTCCTACAATGTGGTCAGTAAATTTAATGCTTAGAAAAGAAAGGCATCCAAAAGAAACTGATTACTTTTGAGTACTCACAAAGATTAAATGTACATATATAGGAATACATAGGTGTATCCAAAACCATTCATTTTTCCATTTCAGTTACTATTTTCAATTAAATGTCAATTATTAGTAGCTATCATCTATTATCAGTAAGTAATAACATCTAGCATTAAATAATTCTATTAAAAATTTAAGGTACAAAGGATAATACAATGTATATTTGAGTAGCTTTTTTTAAAAAGAAAAACATTATCCTGTACTCTGATGTATATACTGTGCCCAAACTTATTCCCAAATTTTATCATTCCCTTTGGAGCTGCAACACTCAGTGAAATAAAGACAAACAACCTAACAGAAAACAATATAGTACTTAATTTTGCATGTCTTTGAATTTTATGTAAATGAATCATCTGTACAGTCTATGATTTGCATTACATTTCTGAATGACCCAACTTGTTGAACATATGTGTAATTCATTCAGTGTATTCCAACAACATTTCATTATATACATATATCACATACTGGTATAGATATTTTATCTTGTCTTCTCATTGCAATTTTAATTCGCATTTGTCTGATTACTCATGAAGTTGACTATCTCTTATACAGGCTCAGTATACCTTACTCAAAATGACTGGAATGAAAAATGTTTCCAATTTTGGATATTTTCACATTTTGGAATCTGGCATATGAACAAGATATCTTGAGGACAGAATCCAAGACTAAACATCACGTTCACTGATGTTTCATATATACCTATACAAGTGGCTCAAAGACAATTTTATACAGCACTTTTAGTGTGCCTGTATTCTGACTAAAACCTGTCACATGATGTCAGATGTGAAATTTTTCACTTGTGGCATCACACTGGCACTCAAAAAAACCTGAAGATTTTGAAGCATCTTAGACTCCAGGTTTTCAGATTAGGGATGCTCACCATGTAATATGCTTATTGGTCATCTGGGTTTATTCTTTTCTGAAGGGCCTATTCGAGATCTTTGTCCAATTTCTATTAGGTTGTCTTTATTTCACTGAGTGGCAGATTTTTGTACATGATAAATATCAATGCCCCCTTTATTTAAAATACCTATTAATGAAAAGAAATTCTTAATTCTGATGCGGTCATGTTTGCCAATCTTTTGGTCGTTTTTGCGTCTTTTATCTTGTTTACTCAAAGTCATGGAGCTATTCTACTTCACTATCTTTAGAAAGGGTTATGGTTTTACCCTAACTCTACCTCTGCCTCACCTATAAATGCAGATCTATAATCCACCTGAACTAATTTCTCTAAATAATATGAGGAATTTTTCCCATTTAATTCACCCAACAACCCCACTGTTGAGAGGGTCATCTATTTCCAATGATGGCAATTCAGTACCATCAAGATCAAGTTTCCTAAATGAGCTGCCTTGTATTGTCTCTTAACTCTTCCCTATGAGTTTTAGAATCAGCTTGTTAAGTTCTACAAAAACGCTGATAATTTGATCAGACGGCACAGAACCCATGGATAAAACTGGGAAGAACTAACGTCCTCACATATTCAGGTCTTCTTCCATGAACATGGTACATTATGTCATTTTTAATTAGATCTTGGGGCTGAGGACTTAGCTCAGTGGTTAGAGTGCTTGCCTAGCAAGTGCAAGGCCCTGAGTTCAATCCCTGGCACAAAAAAAAAAGGTACTTTAATTAGATCTGATCTTTCTCGAGGTCTTCCAGTGATATTTATAATTTCTTCGTACGTGTACTGCATATTAAACTCCACCAAAAAACTTCTAGATTTAATAACTAAATTCAGTTGCGTTGCCGGATACAAAGTCAACACTCAAAAGTCAGTAGCATTCCTATAAACAAACAGTAAACCCACTGAAAAAGAAATAACAGATGATATACCTTTCACAATTGCACACAAAAAAATAAAATACTTAGGAATCTACCTAACAAAGGAAGTAAAAGACCTTTACATTGAAAACTACAGCACTCTAAAAAAGGAAATAGAAAGGGATATCAGAAAATGGAAAGATATCCCATGTTCCTGGGCAGAAAGAACCAACATAGTGAAAATGGCCATACTTTCTAAATTACTATACAGATTTAATGCAATTCCAATCAAGATACCACTAACATACTTCAAAGAATTAGAAAGGACAATCATGAATTTCATCTGGGACCAAAAGAGACCAAGAATAGCAAAAACAATCCTAAGCAATAGGGGAAAGGCAGGGGGCATCACAGTTCCCAACCTAAAATGATACTACAAAGCTACAGTGATAAAAACAGCACGGTACTGGCAAAAAGACAGACCTGAGGATCAATGGAACAGATTGGAGGATGCAGAAACAACTCCAAACACACTCAAATACCTCATCTTTGACAAAGGAGCCAAACACCCTCACTGGAAGAAAGATAGCATCTTTAACAAATGGTGCTGGAAAAATTGGCTTGCCACATGCCAAAAACTAAAACTAGATCCAAGTCTCTCACCATGTACTAAACTAAAGTCAAAGTGGATCAAAGATCTAAACATTAAAACAGAAACACTAAATCTACTGGAGAATAAAATAGGAAGAACCCTCGAAGACATAGGGGTAGGGAAAAAATTTATGAACATAACCCAAACAGCACAGGAAACAACACGAACAATCAGTGCGTGGGACCACATGCTATTAAAAAGCTTTTGCACAGCAAAAGAAATCACAAACAGAGCAGGGCAAAAACCCACGAACTGGGAAAAAATTTTTACTAGCTATCCATCAGACAGAGGTCTAACATCTAGAATATACAAAGAACTCAAAAAAATTAAACCTCCCAAATTCAAAGACCCAATCCAAAAATGGGCATCTGAAATGAATAAACATTTCTCAGATGAAGAAATTAAAAAGGCAAATAAATATATGAAAAAGTGTTCAACATCACTAGTAATTCGAGAGATGCAAATCAAAACAACATTAAGATTCCATCTCTCCCCTACTGGGGATCTTCCCAGAAGAATTAAAATCGTCATACCACAAGGACGTATGCACCACCATGTTCATAGCAACACAATTTGTAATAGCTAAGTCTTGGAAACAACCTAAATGCCCAACAACCAACAAATGGCTAAAGAAAATGTGATTTTTCTACACAATGGAGTACTACACTGCCATAAAAAAGGATAAACTAGAGTCATTCGTATATAAATGGATGTTCCTTGAGAACATACTGTTAAGTGAAATAAATCAGATACTCATGAGTACACATCGAATTGTTTCTCTGATATGAGAAACCATAACTGTAAAGAAGGACAAAGAAGTGTAATAGATATTATATAAAAGGAGGATGGTGTGTAGAGGAGAAGAGTACTAGAAAGAAAGAAGGGGAAAAGCAGAAAGGCAACAGGGGAAAGAGGGGGAAAGGGAAAATATGGAAAATGATGAATGTACCTGCTGTAAATAGGGAGGGAGCAGAGGGGAGGGGCGGGGGAGAGGGGGGAGAACCAAGATGCATCATGTATAGGTACAGAATAAATGTAATGAATGTGACCATTGTATGTAGAATATACCAATACATGTTCTTGGTTTAAAAAAAAGAAAGATTCCATCTCATTCCAGAAAGAACCGTGTTTATGAAAAAATCAACCAGTAACAAATGGTGGCGGGGCTGTGGGGAAAAAGGAACCCTCCTCCATTCTTGGTGGGAATGTAGACTGGTCCAGCCACTATGGAAATCAATATGGAGATTCCTCAAACAACTGGAACTAGAGGTTCCATTTGATCCAGTTATCCCCCTACTGGGGATCTTCCCAGAAAAACTGGAATCCTCATACCACAGGGATGTATGCACAACCATGTTAATAGCAACACAATTTGTAATAGCTAAGTCTTGGAAATGGCCTAAATGCCCAACAACCAATGAATGGCTAAAGAAAATGTGGTTTTTCTACACAATGGAGTACTACACTGCCATAAAAAGGATAAACTAGAGTCATTTGTATGTAAATGGATGTTCCTTGAGAACATACTATTAAGTGAAATAAATCGGACACTTATGAGTACACATCGAATTGTTTCTCTGATATGAGAAACCATGGATGTAAAAAAGGACGAAGAGGTGTAATAGATATAATCTAAAAGGAAGATAATATTCTAAGGAGAGGAGCATTGGACGGGGTGGGGGGAGAAGCGGGAAGGGAAAAGAGGAATAGAAAAAGGAAAGGGAAGTCATGGAGAAATGTGAATGTACCTGCTGTAAATAGGGAAGGGAATAGAGGGGAGGGGCGGGGAAGAGGAGGGAGAACCAATACGCATCATGTACAGGTACAAAATAAATGTGATGAATATAACCATTATATGTACATTGTACCAACACATGTTCTTGGTTAAAAAAAAAGAGTACTGCATATTGTTTATTAGAATTATTCACATCACTTTATACGATTGTAATGATGTCAAGATAGCTTTTCAATTGCATACATCAACTCCAAGAATTTGAAAATGTAATTGACTCTGGTGTAACAATTTTGCATCCAAATTTAAATTTTGAGTAATTTTGATAATTCACCTGTGGGTTTTCTAGGCTATATAATCAGATAATCTAGAAATAATGGAATTTCATTTTTCTTTCTAATGGGGATGCCCCCTCTTTTTGTTAATTTATGGTACTTGCTATACCTGTGGTAAAAGATTGACTAAAAGTGGTATTAACAGGCACTCCTGTCTTTTGCCTTACACGAAAGGAATGAATGCCTTCACAGCTTGCCCACTGAATGTAAGAGACCAGGCCATAAATTTTCTTTGAAAAAGAAGTACCTTCATTAGAACAAGAAAGGGCTGTTTTATTCACTGACTTGCTAAAAATTTTTATCACAAATCAATCTATTGAGACACTTTTCCTTTAAACAGATGATGTGGAAAATTATATTAATTGCTCTAATATTTAAACGAGTTTAAAATTCTAGGAAATATTCATATTTCATTATGATGTGTTACATTCTTACACACTGATGGATTAAGTCTGATAATATTTATGAATTTTTGTATCTGTATTTTTGGCTTAAGGACTGCTCTGCAATTTTCATTTCTCATGTTTTTCTTCTACTTTCACAAAACAAGTTGGGCACTGTTGTCTCTTCTTATAAACTATGGAATATTTCTGTAATATGGAATTGTTATTCACTAGATGCTTTGTAAAACTTGCTAGTAAAGTTTCAGTTGATAGTTTTTTCTGTAAGACTATTTTTTCTAAGTTTATTCAATTGTATACTACTTCTTAAACCAGACTGAGTGATCATTTTTCTCACAGTTGCCCATCAGTCCTAAGCTTTCAATTACAGTAGTTCAGCTCACTGTGTTGATGACCAAAGTCAGTCGCTCCTGAACCCTCTGCAGGAACACCCGCTTCTTCACACCAGTCCAGTACTGCTTTGTGACTTCTCTTCTCCCTGATGAAGCTTGCCAGGAGTTTGTCAATTCTGTCTTCTCAAATAACCTACTTTTAGCTTCACTATTTGTCTCTGATTTATTTTTATTTTCTTTTTCACTAGTTTATACATCCATCTTTATCATTTCCCTTTTACTTCAATTAGGACAACATCCAGTTATTCTTTTTCTTATTATTAGAAATGTACAGTTATTGTTGTTCATACTTTACTACTATATGTGTTGAAGCCTATAAATTTCCATAAAATATCTCTTAATAAACAAGTTCTGATATATGGCATTTTGTTGCTAATTACAAATATTTTCTAATTCTCCTTACCTGTTTTTCACTCACAAGTTACATGGAAATAAACACCTTAATTTCAAAACATAAAAACAAATTATGTTGTTACCGAATCATTGTAAACAGAATGCATTATGAGGCCTACACACTGAATTTGTTAAAACTGCTTGACCAGAATGATCAATTTTTATAAATATTCCTTGTGTGCTTAAAAAGAATGCTGGATTTATGGGATGCAGTGTTCCATATGCATCCATTATGGCAAACCTGTACATCTTATTATTAAAATCCTTTTTCCTTGATTTTTCTCTGCTTGTTCCAACCTTTATTAAGAGAGATTATTTCAAATAACACACAATGATAATGGATTCGCCTATGCACT
Source organism: Hystrix cristata (assembly GCA_004026905.1). Taxonomy (NCBI): domain Eukaryota; kingdom Metazoa; phylum Chordata; class Mammalia; order Rodentia; family Hystricidae; genus Hystrix; species Hystrix cristata. The sequence goes on from PVJO010009766.1 coordinate 52,765, forward strand.
TTGTGTTCTTTTTTGCTTGGTATATTCTGAATGTACAATGTAATTTAAATAATTAAAAATCATGCCTCATGTTATCACCATTTAGTGACCATCACTCTGTAAAATGGACTTTTGCTTAAAAGTCCACATGATATTAATATAGTCATACTGTTTTAGTTAGTATTTTCAAGCATATATGGAATTCATTATTTTTTCTAATCCAACAGTTTCTGTTATGTGGGGTATTTCATCTATTTATATATACTATAAATAACTAACATATTTGTACTTACTACTATTACCTAATTTTGTGCTTTCTACTTGGCTTCTCTTTTTCTTTCTTTTCTTCCTCTCTGCCATTCCTCATCTTTTTCTTAGAATCAGTGTTTTTCTTCACCCTATTTTCCTTCTCTACTACTTTGGAAAATAAACACTATTTGTAGGTTTTCTTTCCTTGACATGGAAATTTTAAACTGCACATATAACTTAACAAACTCTACGGATAATCACAGATTTTACCCTGCTCCTAAGTTTTTTATTCCGTGTTTGTCTACACCTCCATATTTACCACTTCCTGCGCTCTTTATCCTTTTTACATGTATTTTCTGCCTGCAATCATTTCCTTATCTGTGATCTGAAACTCAGGATGTAATGGGAGATGTATGATTACTATTGTCATCAGTGCTGAGGACCCTGCAGTAAACACAGACTCAATTCCCAAGTGCCACACAAATAAGGAGAAAAGGAACAAGATAGAGATCAGTGCGACAATGAAATCTTAAAGTAGCTAACACCTTAGTCAGGCGTGGTGAGACATTCTTGTAATCCTAGCACTCTCAGAGGCTGAGGCAGGAAGATTTCAAGTTTCACGCCAGCCTGGGCTACTTAGGGACTTCGTGAAACTCTGTCTCAAAATAAAAAATAAAAATGGTCTGGGAATGTAGTTCAGTGAGAAGGCCCTGGGTTTAGTCCCCAATATCATAAAAACAAAACAAAACAAAAACTAAATTAAAAACACAAAAACCTAACACAAAAACCTTCCCTCCCCACACACTCAGTACTGCCAAAGAATAGACTTGTTGAGCTCTGCTTTACTGCCCCTTCCTCCCCTAAATCATTTTTGAAGGTGATACAGTAAAACTTCATATACATCTATTACGAAAAAATTTATGTTCCTCGCCAAAAAAAGATGTACTCCACTCCCCAAAATTAAATTGCTTTGATGGAAATTAAAACTATAAATCATTTTATAACCATCCAGTTTCACTATTGTCTCACACAATACATAAAGCAAGGTAAAGACATAAATACAGTACAAGGCAAAAATGGAACTAGTAAATGAGGTTAAATTTTAAAGTTCTGATTTAAAATAACCAGTATATAATAACATATAGGGCACAGAAGTCCTTAATACATAAATCAGATCACACATGAAATTTTTATAAAAGTGACCCAGAATAAATAAGGTACAAATTACTATGTAAGAACTCTTAAATTTAGAGGTCAAAACATGATAAAGTGTATTCTCTCAACATACAGTCTTTTAAGGCTTTGGCTTTAATCCATTTTGTAGCATACAGCACAACTTGAACTTGTTTATCCAATAAGACAATCCTACTCCAGGCCTGAACTGCAATACTTAGAATAAGAAACATTCAGGTAAATAAAGTTTTATTTTATTTGGAATTCGAATGCTTTATAGATGCCTAGATATTTTAATTCAGACAATAAAACGGGTAGCTGACTTATTAATCTTATTTATCACAGGCAATCAGGCGGTGGACCATGCCATCTTAGAAAATGGTAAGAATCATCTAACTATTTTATTAGATGTCTATAGTAGAGAACTGATATCAAAGTATATTAACAGGCTTACAAGATGGAGCTCTATACGGAACCATTGAAACACTAGAAATAATCCAGAAATTATCCAGTAATAATAAATGCAGTGTATTTTAAATCTTTGGAGAATCATAATTAAAGACAGTAAAACTACCTTACTCCATAGGGTTGTAAATCCACAACACATTTGTCCAGGAAAAGAAGGAAAAAAACTAAAAAGGTGCAACTTCGCATAAGAGTTCGGAGCTCAGAAAAGTACGGCCAGTTTGGTGTACAGAGTTCAGCCACCGACTCAAACTGAAGGCCACTTAGCTCCCAGTACTGATGCCACTGGTGACGGTGACGGTGGTGGTGGCACCATTTCAAACCAATCGCTACGCGAATATACTCACTTTATTGTAACAAGTAAAAACACAGGAAAGCAGGATAAATTAGTTTTTACTTTTATAATTTTTTTCTACTTTTAGTAAAGCAAGGATCTATTTTCTTGAGTTTTTAATCATGTCAACATAAAGCTAATCATATCATTTCCTACTTCAAAATCTCTGGCAATTCCCTACCATATCCAAGGCAAAATCCAAACTCATCTTGGCAATACCAAGTTTTTCTCTCCGTATGCTTCCTAATTCTCTAGCCTCATCCTTACCAGTGCTTCACTTACCCTCCACATTCAGCCAAATGTACTGCAGGTGCCAATGTGTGTATGTGTATCATACCTTTGCATGTCCTACTGCCCTTGTAAGGAATATTACTTTCCACGTTTTACTAGAATAAACCCCACACATCCTTTTATGCTCAGCTTAAGGACCACTCATCCCCTCTACGCATATGGGACAGAGCACTACATCAGTTACCAAACTACATTCTAAAGGGTTTTTCCTATTTTTCTTCTGCACTACACTGTAAGCTCCTTAGGGCAAGGTATTGCATGTATCATCTTCAGTCTTATTGCCTAGTACACATAACCCATCATACTCATTCCACAGGTGAACAAACATTAGGCAGAGATAAATTCAATTATTAGGCCAATTAATTACATTCGATATTAGAATCTAAGGCTTCTATCCCCCCAGTTCAATGCTCTTTCTACAAATGTCCCTCAGATATCGGATCTAAAGGAATTATGGTTAATATGCAGAACATTCAAGAAAAACACAGAGCTGAAAGGAATATAAAAAGGTGAGGAGAGCTTTAAAATCAACAATACCATATGTTAGTCATAATGGACTTCCAAGGAACAGGAATAGTTTTAAAAAAAGAAAAGAAAAAAATAAGAATTACATACAAATTAATCCAATGACATCTACATCTTTTAGGAAATGAAAAAGATACATATAGGTAAATAAAATGTATCTGTGATCAACTTACCAAAGTTCAAAATAAGTAAAATTTTTCTTTAGCCATAATGAAAGGGCAAATATATATATATATGTATAAAGCAATCAACAGTATCCAATATATATGCCAAAGATAAAATTATATCCTTCAATGAACTCAAAATAAAGATAGGTTTAAATGACTTTCCCACATAAACATAAAAACTATGGAATGTGAAAAGGAAGTGGCATAGTACTAAACTCATTAACCACCAGTAGGAAATAAGATGCTACAAAGATAACATCCACATTCTGCTTAACATGGTCACTCTCCTTAAGGCATCTTTCTTTGAAACTATAGCCTTAGCTACAATATGTCTCAGCGAATTAAAAATGTGTCACAAAACTAGGCACAATGCTTGTGATCCTAGCACTCTAGGAGGCTGAGATAGGAGGATCAGAAGTTTTAGCCCAGTCTAGACAATTCAGCAACTTAGTAAGATTCTTTTTTTCTCAAATTTAAAAAGTAAAACTTTTAAAAGGCCAAGGATGTAGCTCAGTGCAAAGGCCTTGGGTTCAATACCCTCCACAGAAAAACAAAAAAGTCACAGGCACACACAAAAAAATTTTCAAACCACCAATGAGGCATGATGTAATTTCTCTTATTTAAAAATGTTTAAAACCAGGAAAGTAGGATTTTGTTCCTCTACTACCTTGAGCTTTGGTTTTTAGGTAAGCCCTGATAAAAACACATTTGAAAATTTCAAACACAAATTCTCAAACACAAATTTTGGTGAGTTAAGACCAAGTTTTTTGCCTTTTTTCATTTACAAATTATTGAAGAATAACTCAGGTAGTTTTGCAGATGAAGATCGAAACAGAGTATGGAAAAAAATTAGCCTGAAATGGATCATAGGAATGAAATGTTAAAGCAATATCCTCTTAAAAATGACAGCAAATCTTGACCTGGATTTGGTGAAGATTTCTCAGCACATGAAATTCATAAAAACTAAAAAAATAAAATTATAAACTCATCAAAATTTTCACACTTCAAAGAAATCATTAAGAAATTAAAAGACTAGTCACAGGAAAGGAGAAATCATTTTAAATACCTACACCCAACAAAAAACTGGAATCCAGACTATATAAAGAACTCTTAAAATCAGTAATAAATAAACAGATGGTTCAAATATGGACAAATGATTTGAATACCTTACAAAAGAAAATAAACAACGACCAATAAATATATCACAAGCGCTTCAAACATTATTATTCATCAATGAAATCTAAGTCAGAACTGCAATGACACCACCACACAGCTATTATGATGGCTAAAATTAAAAACAGGAAGAAGCGTTTGTGAACACATGGAGCAACGAGAACTCACATATTCCTGGTGCAAAATAAAAACGTTCCAAACACTACACTTTGGTGGTGTCTTACCAAGTTAGCCATATGTATATTTACTACACGAAACAGCAATTCTAATCCTAGGAATTTACTCAAGTGAAATGTTAGCACATATTCACATAAAATTTAGATATGAATGTTCATAGCTTTATTAATTATAGCAAAAATCAGAAACAACCAAAATTAGTAAGTCCATTATAGATGAATGGCTATAAAAATAATTGCGTTATACTCATATAATGAAGTGCTACTCAGCAACACAAAAGGAATGAACTATTAAAAATCTTAAGAACTCTATCCAGGGCAAAAGAAGGCAGGCAAGCATAGATACTATATGATTCAAATTCTAGAAAGAATAAATTCAACCTTTGGAGGCCAACAACAGATTACTGGATGTGTGGGGCCAGAGGTGAGAAGAACTGACTGAGATTGGCACAAGAATTTTGGGGGATGTCCGAAATGTTCTATCCATTAGAAATGAATCAAATGATCTATTGATTGTGGTAGTGGTTACACAAGTATACTGTATTAGTATATCAAAAGTAATTAAAATGTACATGTACAATAGTATATCTTGTGTGCAATTATATCCCAATAAAGTTTATTAAAACACATGCACGTTTGTTTTAAGATTTCCCTAATCTATACCATAGGAACATAGTAAGACAACTATCTTCTCAAATATTCCAAGCCAAATGGATATATGAAAAGCTTCCAGACTGGTTAGGCTACTCAGATGTAAAATACACAATTTAGCTTTCTTGGGCATGGGTTGTGGGATTTATGCAACAGAATAATAAAGGCTCTCTCAATATAATGCTACTTAAAAAGTAATTCTGAGTATGATAAAAATGTCACGTTTGTTTGAAAATGATACAATGAAAACTAGTATTTTGTAAATGCACACACGTTCCCCTGTGCACCCAAGGCATCTTTCCTCAAAGACATCACAAGTCACATTCAGATAAAGCTTCACTGTGTATTCCCAAGTCTGTTGATTTAATGAACAGCCTTGTCTAAGGACAGAACTACCAAGCAATGTTTAAGGTCAAAGGCACAGGAGCAATGAACACACTTTCTAGTAACATCCAGGGGTAGTTAGTATTGGACAAGAAGTTGTCAAGTGATGCAAGATGTATTTAAAACAAATTTAATAAAATTTTAAATGAACATTCACTGAATGCTTAAAACATGCACTGAACATGGTAGTTCACAATCCTTATTTAACTTTCCTAACTCTGATATTACTATACTAATTTTACATACAGAGAAACTTAAACATAGGGAAATTAAGTAACTTTACCAAAGTGAGACAGCTAGTAAAATACAGCATCAACTCAAACTCTTAATTGTTACATTGGCTTCCCTTAAGAAGGAAAGTCAAAAGATGAACATACTCATAAAAGACCTGAATAGGAAAGGTAAAGCTATGAAACTAAAGAAGAAATTCTAGGAAAGTAGCTTTGTAATATATGGATTAGGAAGAAATTTACTACCCACAAAGCAAAAAAAAAATTAATAAATTTGAATACATTATAATGAAGGATTTCTGTACCGCAGTCAAATTCAACAGATGGAGGAGTCATTATATCAAACACAGAAGAAGCCTGGGAAATCACCAAGCAGTGCAAACACAACCAAAAAGATAAACAAAGGGTATAAACAGGCCAGGTATAGAAGGGAAACTCAAATAGCTAGCGAAGATATGAAAAATTCAACCTCTTGGTACACAGAAGCATAAAGTAACCATGAGATTCTACTCAACAACTGCTGACTTAGCAAACTTTAGGTGACTGTACCAAAAGCTGGCAAGCATGTGAAATAATAGTAATTTTTATACATTGTTGGTGAGAGAACATACTTGTATTGCTGTTTTAGAAACAATGTGAAAGAAGTTTGTGACACTAAATTAGTGACTGACCTATCCTCGGCAATACCAGGCCTGAGTACGTCCCCAGAGAAACTTTCCTACAGCCACTAGCTATTCAAAGGTAGGTGTTTACCGCAGATTTATCCAAGAGTAGAGTCAACTCTCTTTTTCAGTTATGACTGATCATTCTACACAAGACACTCATCTAAGATAAATTTGAAAATTAATGGCATCTAGTTATTATTATCATCATAAACAAGTATCAAATGATCTAATGAAAGAACACTGAACTAGGAATCTGAAATCTATGACCTAGTCCAAGATAACCAGTAATGTAAACTTGGCAAAGTCATCTCTTTGAATGTTTCTCTGCACAAAAAGAAAAAAAAAAAGATTTTGGACGAGTCTCTCCAGTCCTTACTCCACTTTATTTTCTCAAATTAATACTGCTTACATGAAATTGTTTTCTACTACAATTTCTCCCCTTTCCCACTTCTCCCTCTCTCCAAAAAAAAAAAAACCCTAAGTACCACAAATGATTCAGAAAAATGATATAGCAATAGAAATAAACAACAACTTAGTTTTAGGATAGAAGGGAGAAAATACTAAAGAGAGACAGTCATTTCCAGTTTTTTCAAGTATCCAACACAAAGCAAGACTGATTAAAGCCCAGGTACAGAAAACGCACTCCACAAAAGATTTTGTTTACTATATGCTGTTCTACACATCACTATATTTGTCTGGCATTACACCTTCTCAAAGCATATGTTTAATTATCTTCTGGAATTTCTACTTAAAGGCCTTAAAATTCAGCTTATCTGTATCAGTTTTCAGATAAAATGTATTTTGAGGCACGACAGTCTTTATTAAAAATGTATGATTCCAAGGAAATTACAAAGTTTTTAATCAGTAAACTAGTTGCACGCTGAGCACTATCTACTTTTTAAAAAGCAAGCATTTTGTTAGAACTGTGGATTAAAGACTAAGAATAAAGAAATTAAAATATATCATAGGTTACTGACCAGGAGTAGTAACTGAGATATATAAATAATGGGGTCCTGCCAGGCATAGCAATACATGCATGTAATGCCAGCTACTCAGGAGGCCGGGGTACAAGAATCACAAATTTGAGGCCAGCCTGGGCAACTTAATTGAACCTCATCTCAAAATACACACACACACACACACACACACACACACACACACACACGGCTGAGGCTACAGCTCAGTGTGAAGGCTCTGGGTTCAATGCCTAGTAACCACCGAGAGAGAGAGAGAAAGAGAGAGAGAGAATATAAAAGGGTCTCAGTTTAGGAATAAAGTTGCAATTAAAGTAAATTAGGTATGGTGTTGCACACCTGTAATCCCAGCACTCAGAACAGTGAAAGAGGAAGATCACAAGTTCAAGGCCTGCCTGGGCTACATAGTGAGACTCTCCAAACAACAAAATCTAAAAATTTGAATATTTTAAAAAAGAAAACAAAACTTTCAGCACAGAGTACAACAAATATGAAAAACTGACATAAATTCTAGATTTATATTCCATTCACATTTAATTCTAAATATGGATGGGGAAGACAAAGAGAAGGGGGGAAGACATCAGAAGACATCACAAAACAATGTTGCCAACATTTTCAGCACACATGTAGTGTCACTACAAAAGAAACGAAGTTTATCCTGGGTTTCTATAACATAGGGTCTTTTATGAACAGCCATAGTTTATACCTCAAACTATGTATCAAGCCTCAATTAATGTATTATGTTAATTATGAGAAGAAATGTATGCAATAGTCTTCCCTTGACAATAGTTCTACCTCCCAGAGTTTGCATCATCTGCCAACCATGACCGAAAAATATTAAATGAAAATTTCCAGAAATAATTTGTTTTAAGTAACTTTTACTACAATATATTGTTCTAATTATTCTATTTTATCATTAGTTGTTCTTAATCTCTTACTGTGCCTAATTTAAAAATTAACTCTTACAGATATCTTTATATAGGAAACAACATACGTGTATTTTATATATATACAAATATACATTTGTATATATGTATATATATACTGATACAGACAAGCTGAATTTTAAGGCCTTTAAGCAGAAACTCCAGAAGATAATTGAACATATGCTTTGAGACGGTGCAATGCCAGACATATACATATATACATTTGTATATATGTATATGGTTCAGTACTTTCCAAGACATTTGGAAATGGAAGAGTATGTTGAAACATATCTCCCATGGATAAGAGGGGACTGCCAGATAATCATGTGGCACACAATGATGCTTTGGCTAATGACGAACGACATATCTAACGGTGGTCCCATAAAATTGTATCACCTAGCGATGTCACAGACATCTGAGTATGTATAAATACACTCTAGTATATTTATACAATGACAGAATTGTTTAACAACACATTTCTCAGAATGTATTCAAGAGATGCAGAATTTCACATGGATGGATAAATTCTTCTCTATGTCTAGAAGGAACATACATTAAATAACAGGAAGCAATCTGAAGAAATACATGAAAGAAAAACAACTTCTTATAGAATAAAACAAAGTTTCACAGCTATAATATAAATAAACATTTGATTGCAGGGGGTTTGCTTTTCTTTTGGAAATTTTTCAATTTAACTGCATCTATATGAGATACTCCAAAATATATTTAGCAACATTAAGTTTTAAATATAACACATTTTTCTTTGTAAATAATCTTAAGGAAAGTTTTACTAACTAAAGAGCATTTTGCTATTTAAATAATGTTAGTCTGCCACATCTTCAAGCAACTCAGTTTTAGGTTAACAAACAGCAATAATCCACCTCCATCGAGTTAAAGATCCAGACAAGCTTACAACTGGAAATTTTTATGTAATAAAAGTGATGTCCTAAAAATACTTCTTTTAGAGATACAATGCATAAAACATGGTCTCATCCAAAGAAGTATTATTTCCTTTGGCAATGCCCATATAAAGACCAGATTTAATTTTTTAAAGATATGTCTTTATTATCATTTTATAAAAATTCAAGTTCATCCTCAAAAAATACTACTACACCACCAGAAATATATTTACTTTGTAACAACTGCACCACTACTGTGTATACAATACTGCAATTCAAAGAAAATTTTAACTAGAGTTATAACAGAGCTTTTTTCAGCTATATATATGTATCAATCCATACAACTTTTCACCTCATGCCATATTTATTTAGCTAGTTTATATATATATGTATACATATAATTTCTAAACGTATTTTTAAAAACTAGCTCATCATATGTCCTAATCAGGGCAGTTTCCTAGTTTAAATTTTTTTCAATTTTCTTTCAACAATGAATTTTTAAATTTTACCTTATATCTCTGTTAGAAATGAGCAAAACATACATTTCCCCATAAATTAATGGCCATACAGCAAGGAAACCTTTTTCAATAGTAAATACTATTTCTATAATTTCATCAAGTCCTGTAATCTCTCACTGTATTTTGCACACTAAGGCATATCTTCTTCCAATATTGCATGATTTTTCTCCTTCTCTACTGAAATTCAGTACTGTATAGGTGGTTAGTAGTAGCTAACAATAAATTCCACATGATACAGTATCTATGGTTTACATCTGTCTCTAATCACATGCTTGGAAGCTAAGAGGGGAAGAAAAACACAACCAGGAGAAATAATCATGCTATTATTTTTAAAAAATCATTCCCAATTTGACAGAAGTTTTTTACCACACGCTTCAAAAGTACTAAAATTGCAAACATTGGATGGTATGGAATTTCAAAAAATAGTGAAAACTAGAAAAAGTAACAAAACAATTAAGCAAATATATCCTGTGCTTTTATATCACAGTTATCTTACCAAGTGACTGATATTTTCAATTTGTAAAATGCTTTTTAAATTTTGCTCCACAATTACATACAAAATTATTTTGTGGTAAAGCTTCTGAGTTCATAAGGAAGTGAATCACACCTATTCACTACTGAACCTTAAGGAATGAGGAAAATACCAAGTTAAAGAAATACCTGTTGGGAATTGAAAAACTGTATTTATGCACACACATAGAGATCCACAAGGAGTTCATGCAGGCATATCTGGTATTTCAAATAATTTCTACAGAATGCAAGATAAGCAATATGATTGCTGCGTTGTGCTACTGGTATCTGCCCCTTTAGAACCAACATTAAGATACAGAAATAAAAATGTCTAAAGTTTATAGTTATACTAACGTAATTACATCAGTACAAAACAAAATGACATAACCAAATACATTAAGTTTTATGCAATTATTTGTATGTAAAAGTTGTAATCTCAATTTACATAGTTTGCTAAAAGTAATGATTCTTTGAATACAATCACATAACAATTAATGGAGACTCAACCGAATTTAAAGCCTCAAAGCAAACTTGTATTTCTTGATTTACAATTGGTATGTAAAAATTTATACACTACATGATTTTAACTAAGGTGACAGAATAGGGGAGGACCACAAGGGAAGGGAACTTGAAGGGGAAAGAAAAGAATCTAAAAATCACTAATATCTGAGTGATTGCTGGTTAGCCCCTACTTTATTTTAGTCTGCCAACATATAGTCTAAATCTACATAAGTTATGGAAAAATTATTACACAGTATTTTTAATCAATTAATCACAATTTTTAAACCAGACTTAACCATTTACATATTTTAATACCTAAATATATACATATTTTTAGGAATCCTACTAAGCACAAAGAGAGGAAATTAGAAAGTAAACAGACAAAATAAATATAAGCAATCATTACATTTCCTTCTCCAAGTCTAAGAACATAAAACTTTTTTAAAGGAATACTACAACAGCTTTAAAGCAAGACTAAATTAATATCATCGTGAATTCAAAATTTTAAAGGCTCAAATTTATAAAATTATTTAAATTAAACATGCCTATTTCTTTCTAATCTCAGTAAACTAAAAAATGCTCATGCCTAATTTACCTAGGGCTAATTTCAAGTAATCACAAGACTCAGAATTATACAGGAGATTCTGATAAGCGCAGCAGACATTTTTGTTAGCATCCTCTACTGGTGGTTTCCAAAGACAGCAAGAAGAAATGATGCTAATGACAGAAAGATATGCACCTACTATTAGTTATTAGGTGAATTAGTCAGCAAGTGGCTATGAGCAGCTAGAGTATATTTTTCAAGGAAAAAATTATTTAAAAAGAAGAAAACCACATCACATAGGGAGTCATGTGGAAAATGAAGAGATAGATTTTTAAAACACAACAAAGCATTAAATGACAAATGGTAAAAATCAATTTAAGCAATTCTAAGGTTAGTGCTTTAAAGATGACTAACATCATTATCATAAAGTTGCCACACAAGGGTTGATGCTTTGGCCAAGCCCTTGCTCAATTGGCTTATCCCTGTCAAGCTGCATTACGTGATACTTCCATTAATATCCTCCCGTGAAGAAATGTTAGAGAAAGGAAATTAAAATGCTCTGTCGAAGGTATATTAGTAAAATCTGCATACCTTTTTTCAAAATGAGTAAAAATATCATGTACACATAAATAACATAAAATAGCTCTATGACTATCTCCCCCTGTCTACATCACCATGTCTTCATTTAAAAGATTTAAGAGTTAACATTTTCTTAGACAATTCTATCTAAAAAAAATCTGCAACTTAAATATGACTGCATTGCAAAGAAATATTAACCAGTACCTATTCTGAGGTTTCACAACACAATGGCATATAACTTCATTTTTAATTTGCAAAATATGACGCTAAACCAAATAGCATGGCTGTAACGATCAGCGATGAATGAAATGCATTTGAGAACAAAAAGAAATACAAGGACAGAGGCAAAAGTGATGAAAATGGAAGATACCTGTAGTAGTACAGTGCTATTAAACACCTTTTGTTTTCTGAGAGCAATGCATACTGCAGACAAGATGTTTTGTGCTAACCAGCCCCAAATCTGTTTTTCTAATATTAAACACAAAGGAAAAACACTGACAGCAAGCGTGGTAAATAAATCCCTCCCCTGAGAATGAAAGCAGCAGACAGGAGGGGGCTGACATACATGCAGGAGAAAACTAAACACCATCTTTTTTCTACCTGCACAAGTTGCCATTTGCTGCAGCGATCAAGAATCTCTTTTTCCTGTTGATTTCAAGTACCTTTCAAGATAGCTTTTTTCCCTTTAAGTCATCTGTTGATATGCCTTACGAGTGTAATATTCATATCACAGGTTCCCTGGGAGAAAAATCCATTCTTTCCTGTTCAGGTAAACATGTTTACAGCAGCTGCACAGACGCTGGGTGGTTCACTCACATGTCACACACATGTCGTCAGCAGCAAGAAAAGCCCCCTTCTCTGGCGATCAACATTTTAAATAAGGTAAAAGCCAACAGCCCTTCCAGAACCAACTTACCTTTCATAAAGCCACATCAGCAACAGCGGTAACAGCTCAGTATAGAACACGGCTCTATTTGACGCTAAAACAGGAAATTAAAATCGCAATAACCTATGCTCTCCTCCTTGCCATAACAAGTCATCTCTCTACAATGATACTAAATATCTTTCAATCGTAACTAACAGACGTCTTCAAAATGTACACATTTATTTGAAACCGAAAATCATTCGTGGAAGCAGTGATTTTAATGAATGCTCGAAAATATCAAAAATATGTTTACGATTGGAAGGCAACATCTTGGAAAAGCCTAAAGCCCCGTATCTGCTTCTAGACAGGAAATCCCACACAAAATCTAAAATTGCCAGGAAAGGTTACAAAACCTCGCGTTTCGCATCCCAGAGGGGAGGGAGAAAGGGAGCCCAGGCGCGGGGGGGGTGCGGGGGGAGCGCGCCAGAGTTTTTACTTAAACATATATTTCCTCTTTTTTCTGGACTATACAGCTCTCACATCAGAGGCGCATGTATTCCCCCATTCTTAAAAACTCGTCGTAAAAATAACGCAGGAGCCAGAAGGAGCCCCCGGTCCGAAATGCACGCGTAATTCCTTATATAGCCTGGGCGCAGCCGTGGCAGGCCGTTGCCGCCCATTATTATACAAACAGGTACCCGGGCGGGGGCATCCGCGCCGCGCTCCGCCGCCCCCGGCCGGCCGGCTGCCCCCCCCTCGCCACAGGAACTGTCCAGACAATAACAATCAGCAGACATTTGGCCGCTGAGCAGGACGGAGAGAGGGCACGGGATCGGCCCCCGATTCGCAGAAATGCAATCAACTTACACCGTCTCTCCAAACTGGAAAAGGCGACCGTGCAACCACCACAAGTCCTGGTCTCGATCTCTCGCCTTGTCTGCTCTCTATTTTAACTCTCACACCAGGCAGAGGGGTGTGTGTGTCCCTGGCACATCGGCACAAATCAATAAACACTGCAGCTGCAGCGCGAGCAGCGGCCCGGCGCGTCCGTCGGTCCGTCCGTCCCCTCCCCCACGCCTTCCACCCGCGACCCGGAGCGCCGTCCCAGCTCCGTTCTCCGGCTTCAGCGCTCCGCGCGTCCGGCCCAGGTAACAACTTCCCCAAGAACCGAAAGAGAAAAGACGGAGGCGTCCTCACACACAGCCCCATCCCCGCGCGGGGAGCCCGCCGTGCTCGGGAGGGGCATCCGTCCGCGGAGCTGCCCGGTCCCCGAGACCAGGTAACAACTCCACAAACACACCCGCTGCCCACGCGCGCCGCCAGCCACGGCACCGGCGAGAGCAAGCAGGCGCCCGCCCCGTCCCCGCGAGGCCGCCCCACACGCCCCACGCAGCCCCAGGCCGGGGCCGGGGCAGGGCGGCCGGAGGAGCGGCGCCGAGGGACCCGCGTGTCCGCGCCTCCCGAGCCCGCTCCGCGAGCGCGCGGGTCCCAACTTTACCGCCGGCGCCGCGCACACGCGCGCAGGACGACACGCAGCCCGGCCGCCCCGTCCCGCCGCCGCCGCCGCCGCCGTCCGCAGCCCGGCCGAGCCGCGGGGCCCGAGCGCCGGCGCCCGCCGTGGCCGTGGCGCGCGGAGCCACTTGGCACGCGCAGCACCGGGCACAAGTTTGTTCGCGGCTCCCGGGGGCCTGGGCGCCGGGGGAGAAGCCGCCCTGAGGGCTGCGGAGGAGGCGGGGAGCGGGAGGCGCCGAGGGGCGCAAGAGTGGGGAAAGTGCGGAAAGAAGCAACAGCCGCTCCACCCGCGACCAGAAAAGTGGCCGCCGCGTCCCGGCGCCCGCCCGCGCCCTGCCCTGCGCCCTGCGCCCTCGCGGGGATGCGGCGGCGCGGCGGCTAACGGTCCAGGGCGGCGGCAGGGGCGGCGAGAGCCGCTAGGCGGAGAGGCCAGGTGAGAGACATAACGGTTCAGGGAGAGCGGGCGGCCGCGGCGCGGCGGCCGCGGAGGGGGGCAGAGCACTACTTTCTACTTTCCCACTCCACTTTGCCGCCCTGCCCCGCCGCCCCCGGCCCGGCTCGCCCCCCTCACCCCGGGGCGCCCCGGCTGCCCGGCTCCCCCTGACTCCGCCGCTCCCCGGTCCCCTCCGCCACTCACCGTTATTGCGCCGCGGGTTCGCCTGCTTTCTGCGCTTACACCTG